>DF359605.1:5580-31859 GCA_000787875.1 Solanum virginianum
TTATTTTAGTATGATTTGGTACTTTAAAATTATGATCATCTTCATTACGACTTATTTATTTGTAATATTTATTTATGTGATCTCATTATTATTTTTTAGTGAATATTTTTGTATCTTCACTAATATCATATTTTGTATTTTTTTAAAAACAATCTTAGTTATTTGTATTTTAGTAGGACTGAAGAAATATTTGAATCATAAGTTAATTATATGTTTTTATAAATACTTTATCAAAAAATTAGGAAAAAACCTCAAAAACACGAGAATTTCGAAATGAAAAAGTCAAAATTCGAGAAACTTGAAAAAACTCGAAAAACCCGAAAACCCGAAAAAAATTGAGAAAACCCGAAGTTGAAAAACCCGAGTTTTATTGGTTTGGTTTGATTTTATATTTAAAAACCCGATATAAATGGTTTGATTTGATATTTAAAAAATTCGAACCAACCCGGTCCATGAATACCCCTACTTCTAATAACAAGTACATGCAGTATATAATTAAATGCATTCATATTCTAAATATCACTTGACATAATTAAGTCCTTTTTAAAAATTACTTTTTTCGGCCAATACAAACGAGCTTTAACTCATAACAAAGGCTACGAGTTGTTTCCTTACTTAGACCCTAAGTAGGCAGGGTGACAAGACTTTGATGAGAGTTCGGCATGATCTTTGAGTACAAATTTGGGAGGACCAACTTGCCGACACACTAAGTCGAAGGGCCGAGTTGGCACTCATCTCATAGTCGAGACCCTGCTGAAAAACGTGAGCAACTTCAATTAAAAATTTTGCTCGAGTGGAATGATTGTTGATACTATCAAATTCATAACATTTTGTTAAGATGTTAAAATAGTATAATAATCAATTAAACTTTCATAACATGTGTATAAATGAGTTAGGCAATCACCTAAAAGTTGGCCAACTAAACTTCTAGTTAGGCAAGCTCTCACTCATTACAAAATATAAATGAGTTAGGTCAAAAACACACACAAAAAAAAAAAAAAAATTTGAATCATTATTTTTTTTATATTAAAACATACCTCGATACTAAATTCATCAAACATTATTCCCAATCGATAATAAGCATATATAGATCAACTCAACATTGAGATGTGTATATAAAGAAATGATAATTTAGGTATACAAATGAAACAACGAATATCCATGAAAAAGTAATAATTTAAATATTCTTTTACCATTAATTATAAATATTATAAGCTCAAATATGAGAAATTTTCTACAAAAATAGTTAAGTTCTTTCCAAAAGTTTCAAATGATTAATTTATCATCCTATTTTGCTTTCAGAATTTTGATCTGACAGTATGAATATAACAAGACATGTGAGTTAGACGCACATTATAAAAGTGAACAAACTTAACATTTAAGTGAATAAATATACGATAAGTCATTATTTATTCAATTTCAAATTGCACATCCCTAATCGTTAGAAATTTTTCCATTTTAAAAATATAATTATCTCCCAATTTTTATTATTGCATGATCCAACGAACATTCAGTTCAATAACATGGAAATTTACCACACAAAATATGTGAATTTCCCTTCTTTGGTTCAAAAACCTTTTATACTATTTAATAATTCACTAATATGTATTAAAATTTTAAAAGTAGACTTCTTTTTTCCCTTTTACCTTGAAATTTATACAGATAAAAAAAGGTCGAAAAAATTGGATCACCCTAGAATTTCTCTTTATCTTAAATATGAATCAAAATACTTGAAACTTTTTTTATTTTACTCTATATATACAAAGTTTACAAAAAATAATATCCAAAATTTGGACTTGTGGGGAAGAAGAAACAAAGTACACTTTTGTTTCTTTTCTTCCACCATCATACACCCACAAAAGTTCCGAAAAATACACACACACACACACTGAAAATCATTTTTTTCAAGAAATAAGTCTTGAAAATTTTGTTGAGAAAAGGGTTGATTGATTGATCTATGAGTTTTCTCATGTAGTCTCAACAAAAGGGTACCTTAAAAATTGAATCTTTTTTCCATTTTTGACAAAATCAAGAACACCCCTCATGATCTATGAGTTTTTTTCTTGTAGTTTCAACAAAAGGGTACCTTAAAAATTGAATCTTTCTTCCATTCTTGACAAAATCAAGAAACCCCCACCCCAAAAAATGTCAGCACAATTAGAGAAGAAGGTTATTTTCATTGCTTCACTTATAATATTTTGGTATTCCTCAAACATTGGAGTTCTTCTTTTAAACAAATTATTGCTGTCAAATTATGGATTTAAATTCCCAATTTTTCTCACAATGTGTCATATGACAGCTTGTGCTGTTCTTAGCTATGTTTCCATTGTTTTCTTAAAGATTGCACCTTTTCAGAAGATTAAATCAAGGTCCCAATTCTTGAGAATTGCTACTCTTAGTGTTGTCTTTTGTGGGTCTGTTGTGGGTGGCAATATTTCTTTAAGGTACCTCCCTGTATCATTTAATCAGGCTGTGGGTGCAACCACACCATTTTTCACTGCATTGTTTGCTTATTTGATGACAAGACAGCAAGAAGCTTGGGTTACTTATGGCTGTCTTGTTCCTGTTGTTACTGGAGTTATTATTGCAAGTGGGGTATGTTTGCAAACTTTCTAATAGTTAATTGCTTGTTGTCTTTTTTGGTTTTCGTGTTCTGTATTCATTTTGGACCTGACTAATTTGGATTCAGGAGGTACCACTTGGGGGATAAGACATACTCAGGAGTCGAACTGAGGACCTTTGTTAAATATGGAAATGTACTTCAATCATGACCTTTGGTGGTGAATAGTTAAAAAAAGAATTGCTTGTTTTCTTTTTTGGTTTTTGTGTTCTGTATTCATTTTGGATCTGACTAATTTGGATTCAGGAGGTCCCACTTGGGGGATAAGACATACTCAGGACTCAAGCTGATGACCTTTGTTAAATATGGAAATGTACTTACAGCTCGACCATGACCTTTGGTGGTGAAGAGTTGAAAAAAGAATTGCTTGTTTTATTTTTTGGTTTCCGTGTTTTGTAGCCATAACGAGGCCTGGCTAATCTAGATTCAGGAGGTTCCACTTGGGGTAAAATGTGCCTAGGCTCAAATTTAAAACCTCTGGTTAAAGATGTAAGAGTAGTTAGAGTTCCACCATGAATTTTGGTGATGAATATTTTATTGCCTGTTTTCTTTTTGGTTTCCGTGTTTTGTCCCAATTTGGGGTCTGATTAGTCTGTTTAGGAGGTTCCATTTTGGAGGTAAGGCTCGAACTCAAGATCTTTGGTTAAAGATAAAAGAGTAGTTATAGTTTCACTACGACCTTTGGTGGTGAATAGTTAGTTGGTTGTTACTTTGTGTTATATTTTACTGATCTAGTTGTAGTATGTTTTGTGTAGAAACAATGAATCTTTTTTCTTAAATTTCTGACCTTTTTGGGCTGTTTAGATTTATTCCGTTTAAAGTTGATCTATGATTTTCAACAATGATAGAATTTCTTTTAGGAGTCTAGATTAACTTCCTGAGATCAGATGAGAATTTATGGACGCTGATATCGATCATTATAACATCGTGACAATCAGAAAGAAGGCGGATCTAGAATTTAAATTTAATACGTTCAACATTTTCTAAGGTTCTAATGAGCCCATTATCCATTCAATTTCAAATCTTTTTAGTAATCTTCCACCTATATATTGATGCCCCCTGCCAAAAATACTTTCCTCTGTGGACAATTCCTATCATTTCTGTCTTTTACAGTAGTTTGCTTTTCTCTTCAGTGGAAACTATGTTATTTTCACATTCTGTTTCAAATGATAGTATCTTCCTTGACGACGTTTCAATTGGAGATAATCAAAGAAATTATGTTATTTTCACATTCTGTTTCAAATTTTTTGTTGAAAAATTGTAATTTTTATTGATTATTGAGTTTCTTGATTAATGATAGGGTGAACCAAGCTTCCATCTTTATGGATTTATCATGTGTATTGGTGCAACTGCTGCTAGAGCCTTCAAGTCTGTTCTTCAAGGAGTTCTTCTTTCTTCTGAAGGGTAAGTGCGTTGCTTATTCTAACCGCGACTGCAAAATACTTTTACTGTCACGTCATCTAAAAGATATCTACAGGTTATGGGACTATGTTGTTGTTGTCGCTGTTGTTGAGTTTCCTAATGTGTTATTCTGCTGTCATATTTTCAGGGAAAAACTGAACTCCATGAATCTCCTGCTTTACATGTCACCTATTGCTGTTGTAGTATTATTGCCTGCTGCACTTGTTATGGAGCCCAATGTTATCTATGTCGCTACAACACTCGCGTCAGAGAATCGATACCTTGGCCTGCTTATTTTGGTTAATTCTGCAATGGCATATGCTGCCAACTTGTTGAACTTCTTGGTGACTAAGTATACCAGTGCATTGACACTCCAGGTTTGCGCTATACCTCTCTCCTTCGATTCCCCTCTGTCCCCTTAAATTAGTGTAGTTTTAAGTGGCAATAAGAATGATGCATAATGAACATCAAGTGGTGTGATGGAATGGCTGGAATGCATCTGCCTTTAATCAGAAGTTTCGATTTTGAACCTCGGGAATAGAGAACCTTATTGTAGGTAGCATTGGCCACTATAGGCCATTTCCACATTAGCGTATGTTTATGCTCTCTTACTTGCCATATGTCATTAGATTTCAACACCGAAATCACGCCTAGTCTCAATCAAAGACACATTAATTTTCTAAATACCCCACCTGTTCACTTTTACTTATATCACATTTCGCTTCTCAAGAGTCAAACTGCATGATATTTTAAGATGATTTTTTTCATCATATTAATATAAAAAGGATTGCAACTTACATTATTTTTCATATTGTTTTCGAACATCTAATTTTCTTATTTTTACAAGGGGAACCCATAATCGCTACCTTTGGGTGCGCAAAGGGTAAAACCCTACTCCTATGCAATAGCTTCAAACCATATAGAAGAGGTAATCCATACTAAACAAGTCCGGTGCGACGAGCTCGACCTAGAAGGCAAACCCCTTGCTTGAGACCTCCAATATGGAAGCCCTAAGCCCAAACCACCAAGCCACCCCGAAGGGTCGAACATCTAAATTTCAAATTTAAGATATTGAATTAATCTAATTCAATTTAAGCTCTGACAATTAGTCACAATTGACTCTCGTGAAACGAAATGTGACAAGCAAGAGTGACCGGAAGGAGTACATTACTTAAACATAAGTCCTTCCGGATACCCTTTTTCAACTTCAACCAAATATTGTCCAAACGCGTGCTATATTTTCAAGAATGGTTCTAAATTTCCACCGTCATTTTTCACAGTAGCTGCAATGTACATACTTTACACCTGTTTGAAACATCTTTTAACACTCTGTGTACTGGTGCAGGTCCTAGGCAATGCAAAAGGTGCAGTGGCTGTTGTTATCTCCATTCTTATTTTCCAGAATCCAGTAACTTTCATTGGCATCGCTGGCTACACGATGACTGTGATGGGAGTTGTTGCTTATGGAGAATCCAAAAGAAGGCACAAATGAGTTTAAACATCAAGGCCCTTTTTTCATGTTTCATAAAGAGTACCATACACTTCTGTTTCTTTTACATGTGTTATGGTAGAGTTAGGAAGAAATAGATTCCATTGCAATTTTGTAGCCCATAGACAGATGAAATGGTTAAAAGGGTTGATTTCTTTTACCATTTTTCTGTTGTATTCTTTACTATTAAAAGGAGATCTTTACATTTGTATCTGATATTGTGTTGTGTTACAATAAAGTCCAGCAATGTCTTCTTCCTTCTCTACTTTCCCTTGTGTTTGTTCTTTTTCTTTTGCCTATAAGCATATTATTGCCTACGATCAGGGTGTAAATGGATTGAGTTGGTTCGAATATTTTAAATATCAATCCAAATTAAGTGTCGAATTTTTTAAATCTATTAATCAAATCAAATTAATAAAATTTGGATTTTGCAATCTTGGGTTTTTTCGGGTAAAGTATTCATATAAACATTTAATTAACTTGTCTTTCAAATACTTTTCTAATCCAATCAAAATAAGTTGTCTAAGGTGTTTCTTAAGAAAATCACATAAAATACGATTGTTATTGTTGTTGAATGAAGGGCATTTTAGGTGGATGATAAGGACATTTTAGGGTCAATAGGTGAATAAAGGGCATTTTTGTACCATTTTCAATAGTTCGAAGGCGAGCCCTTTTGCGTGTTAATTATCTAAACCAATGTAAAACTAAACAATTTCAACATTAATGATTTGAGTACTTCTTTACACAATTTAAAATTATCTCATATTTCTCCAAGACTATTTTCACAACTTAAATTCGTGACTATCAACATAGTGATGACTCCTGCCATTGCGCTAAAGCTTCCCTTTGAAAAAGTGTGTTTCTTTTTTGCTGTACAAAGCCAACTACCAGAGTTTTGGCGTAACTACGATCATGTGATTAGGAGGTTACGGATTCAAGCCATGAAAATAATCTTTTACAGAAATGCAAAGTAAGACAATAATAGATTCTTGTGGTCTAACCCTTCCTCAGACCCCACGCATAATAAGAGCTTTAATGCATTGAGTTGCCCATTTTAACGAGAAAAAAAGGTAACACTTCCAAATTTTATATCATTCGAAAACTGCTGGCATTTTGCAAGTGACTTTTGAGTAAAACTTCAGTGTCGTTGTCTCTTAGTTTAGCACACCTCGACTGATTTCACGTGTACCTACTAGCTCCCGTCAACACAAGTAAAAAGCAACTCTACCTACCAAAGCTTGGACAGATGAGAAGAGCTCAAAAAAAGGAAGAAGAAAAATAAAGACAGTTTTTTTCCTACAACATTTTCCATGTATATAACAAGAAGTAAACAACAACATACCCAATGAAATACCAAAAGTGGGGTCTGGGGAGAGAAAAATATACGCAAACCTTACCACTACCTCATAGAGATAGAGAGGTTGTTTCTGACAACTCTCATCTCAAATATTTTCCATGTATATAAGCAAGTTAATATTAAATTGTGTTCATACCAATTACAAACAACTGAATTGTTGAATCAGGAAAAACAGCATAAATGTCTAATGGTCCTAGGATGATTTAGTATTCCAAATGTCTTCTTCATAAACATTTCATCAGAAATCTTGGACAGAAGCAAGCTTTGAGTGTATGCAAGTTAATTATCTGACATTCCGGGAAATGGAGAAGCAAAACAAGGACTGAAAATAGCTGCACTTCAAAACAACTTGGACTCAGAAACCTAACGAATTCATAACGATCCTTCGTGAGATGACACAAAAGCTCCATACCTCGTCTGAGCTATGCATGCTTAAAGATCTTCATGCTGAGCCAGTGGAAATATATAGCAACAACAAGGATGGGAAGCGTTAACGGAACCAGAAAGCAATAGTATCTGTAACAGAAACAAAAAATTTATCAACACAAAGGTGCAAACCAGAACTTATGCCAACATGAAGCATGACAATAGGAAAAGCGGAAGAATCATATTTTGTGAACTAACGATACATGAGATATTATCAGCTACAAAGCCTTACAAGTATTTAATAAGATTTTGATGATTGAACAATAATTACATTAGCTAACAACCATCACGAAATCAGAATGGCATATTGTAGAATCCTCATTTTCCTATAACAGTTCCGAGTCATTCACACTCTTGACATAACTATTATTATTGAGTAAGTCAAATTCAGTTTCAGTTACTGAAGTCTCTTGTATAACTAAAGGATTAATAAGATAACTCACGTCAACTATTACCAAATTATCATGCCAGTTAGTGACATTGTGCTGCCAGCCAGATAAAACCTCAAAAACAAACGTAAACATCTAAACTGGAGAACTACCAGTCTCATACTTCTAAATCAAATTCTTCCAATTGGCTAATCGGATGTTGTAAATAAGTAGGATGAAATTGAAGTGTTTTGTTTCCAGATTGATTTTTCAACATGCATACTACTCTTAAAGCACATGGTCGGGAAGAGATCCTCGTAAACAGCTTATACATATTCACTTTTGCTGAAACCACAAGCAGTTGGATGTGCAAATTTTAAACTAAGCTTGAACTGAGAGGTTCCTTACTAATGGAAATACTATCTCGCATCTTAAAGCAGCAAAATCTTTAAATTTAGAAATAGAATAAATATTTTCTTAAAACTAAGCCATAGGTCAAGCACAACGCATTTTGACCAGGTGTATTGATTTCTCAATGATCTTCTTTTCTAATCTTTGACGAAACTGAAAACAGAGTTACGAAGAGCACTTCCCAACAGCACATGATTTCAATCTCTTCATTGTTTTAAAAATGTGGAGACGAGAAAGTCGGCATACAACAAAACATTTACAAATGTTAAAGCAAAGAAGGTTTCTTGGAGGGGGGAATTCTACTAGAATAAGTTCTGATAAGAATAGGACTCAAACTTATGTTGCTCGGACTCTTCCCAATTGTTGCCATACTTGTGTTAGATTCTCCAAAATGCACCACTATTGGAGTATCCGACACACACCAATCGACATTTTTGAAGAGTCCAAGCAACATAGGCTCAAATTAACAATATCTTCCACCACAAACATTTTCATTTTCAACATGACAGACTCCTTTAGTTCACTAACTGAAAATTTTCTATTAAGATGATATATTTGTGTAAGCATGCCAAGTTTTTGCAACAAACTATTTCTCGGGATCCATTTCCCACCTTGTTCTTCCTTTTATTATGGTTCCGGATTGGAGACGTGGAACATATTTACATATCCCTTGATAGAGACTGCTTCTGTAGACAGATATCAGACACATAATGACACTTTAATCATGCAATTCGAATGAACTCAAGATTTCAGTTTAGAAGAATCATTGTTCAACTAAATATGCTCAAATATTCAACTAATCCACTCATATGAAAATGTAATCTATACAAATGTTAGTTAGAGGACGGTTAAGCCACGTGAATAGGAATGGAAGGATCCCAGCAAGACTTGAATTTTTGTGTGTGTGTGTTTCGGGAGGAGCAGTAAAGCCATACACATCCTCTTCTACCATAATTCCACAATCCTCTCTCCCCTTCTTCTGCTGAGTAATAATTTTCCAAGCAGTAAACATCAGGGAACATAGGCCAAAGATATGCAAAATGCAGCAACACACCATCAAAAAATACAGCTTGATGCAGGAATTGGAACTCATGAAATTTCTACAGAAAATGAAGAAGACTATGGAACAACAATTCACAGGACAACCATACATGTTCTCCAGAGTATCAAATCCTAAAATAGTAAAAATTTTGGCTAACAACAAAATAACATTCATAAAGAGTGATCTACCAACAGCATTTTATTGTCCCAAAACACTGTTTATAATCTCAATTCCTCAGTTCAGTTTAATCTACACGTAACAATGACACAACATAATGTCAACGTCGTTATACAACAACATACCCAGTGGAATTCCACGAGTGAGCTCTGGGGAGGGTAAAATGTACGCAAACCTTACCACTACCTTATAGAAATAGAGAGGTTGTTTCCGGAAAACCCTCGTAAATTGTCAAGGTAATTACGAATCCCAAAGATACTCTGAAATGGGAAAGTCACCTGTCATTCTGTATGGCTGCAAGGATGGGATTATCAAATGGCGGAAGCAACTTGGAGATAACAGCAGCATAAACAAATACCAAAAAAAAAATGGACCCAAATGCAAGAAAAGCCAACCCCTGAGCTTTGGATCCATACTTGTAAATAGAACACAACGCCATTTGATACTTCGAAAATTCACAGACTGAAAAACAACACAATTATACATCAGAAAATTACAGGAAAAAAAGACTGCTGATTTCTGGTAATTTCATAATCCACAAAGCAAAAAGTTGAAATCTTTCACTGATAGAGGCAATTTGGGGAAGAAAATCGAAAAGGGTTCATCACAAACCGTGAAAATTTTGGCCCCCAAATTGCTATCTCAGCAGACCCATATCAGAAAAGCCAGCAAAAAGAAGATTTTGCTGATTTGGGTAATTTCAAAATCAAGAAAAAGTTGAAATCTTTCATGGGTTTTTCACTGATAGAAGAAAGATGAGAAAGAAAATTAAAAAGGGTTCAACACAAACCTTGAAAATTTTGGTTACCAAAACTGATATCTGAGCAGACCCATATCTGTTCCTGGAAAAACCTTTCTGTTTTCTAAATCAAAATTGTGGAAATCCATGGAGATCTCCAAATAGGGTACACACTCCAATTTCTCAGTTACTAAAATTTAGATAGTGTAATACATTATAAATAAAAATATTACAAAGAAGGTATAAAAATAAATAACTTAAAAGTTCTGGTCAAATAAAGTTAGCCAGATTCACTAAAACTTTCACTTTTGGAAAAAGGTCCAAAAGTTCTGGTCAAATAAAGTTACTACTACTATTTTATTATGTTGTGAAATGGGCAATGAAAGAGTCCATAATACATGAATTATTTTATTAGCAAGGAAATTTCTATGGAGTCTTTCACTTTCAATCAAGTAACTTTATTATCTTGTGATATGGGCAATGAAAGAGTCCATCTCTCTGCTACTGCCACCACCATCCACCACTGATTTGCTCAACTCCATAGCTCTTTGTCTCATCTTATCTCCTTCTGCAGAATCCATTAATCTCTTAACACATTCTTCAACTGCAACTGAACTCACCAACTCATCTCTCATCGCCCAATCCCTCAATTCTACTCCAATTTTCAACTCTTGAGTTACCAAAAATGCATTTCTTGGCTGATCTGAATGCATTGGCCAAGCTATCATTGGTACTCCCATTGATATACTCTCCATGCACGAATTCCACCCGCAATGACTCATGAATCCACCCGTCGACACGTGTCCCAATATCTCCAATTGTGGTGCCCAATCTCTCACTATAACCCCTCTGCTTTTCACTCTTTCTTCATACCCTTCTGGTAACCCAACTTTTCTATTTTCCCCTGTAAAAATGTCACCTTTATCAGCTTCCCTCAATACCCATATGAATTTCTGGTCGCTTTTCTCCAACCCAATAGCTAATTCATTAATTTCTTCGTCAGTAAGTGTAGTCGTCGTCCCAAAAGACACGAATAGGACGGAATTTGGTTCTTGCTTGTCCAGCCAGTTTATACATTCATGGGTTTTTCTTTTATCAAACGGTTTTACCGGGTTTAATGGACCAATAGGCCATTGCTTATGATCTGGACCTTTCAGTTTCGCGAGAAAATCCAAATAATTTCCTTCAATTTCATAACAAGAATTCAATAAATCACCAGAATTAACAAGTTCCCTGAACTCAAATTGTACTCTGCAATACTCTGTAAACTCCGGCGTTACAGCAGATTTATCCCAAGAGTAAATAGAAAAAGCTGAAATGCTACGAAAGCTATAACACTCAACATTTGGTATAGAAGGTGCATCTTGAAGAACCCAAGCTATTAAAGAATCAAAAATAACAATTACTCTTCTGTAATTTCTTGAAAGTTCACGTAACAGAGAAGAAATCGGAAAACGAAGATGAGACGTGGCGTGAAAGGAGGGCATCAATTGGGAAGGGAATTTGGTGGTGGAACTTGGATTAGGAGGTGGGGTTTCGTAATTTGGGGTTGGGAATTCGTGGAATTTGATATTGGAGGTGGAAAGTGCGTTCCAGCCATGGAAGCGATTTTTTGCTTGACGGATGTGGACGGTGGTTCCGGTGAAGTGGAGTGGGAGGTTGTAGGCGGAGATACGACGGGAGAGGTGGAGGAGCTGGTTTAAATGGCCTTGCGCTGGTAGTGGAACCATTACTACCGCGACTTCATGATTGGTTAGATCCGCCATTGAAGAGAGAGAGAGAGAGCTTTTTTTCTGTCTTTGATGGAAAATGGTAAGTTACAATTGGGTGTATTTAAAGGTCCAACGTGGTGGGCTGATATTGACACGTTCGATATTCGCATTAAAATTTGACTAAATATATCAATTTAATTTCATTCTATAAGTTTTACGGGGTTCTCGAAGTTCTCAATAGTACGAAATCGAAAAGCTAGAAATGATCTCACAAAAATAATTCAATTATGTTAACCGAAAATTGAATATTGTTGCCGATTATTGCTAGACTTATAGAATTTTCACGGATAAAAAAAATCATATTATAGTTATACTCCGTTCATTTGATAATATTATCGAATGACATTACTTCTTTCCGCTCAAAAGTTTATAGAAAAAGATCAAATTTAAACACTTCCTATAATAAAGATTTTTAAACAAAAGTGCAACAACACTTATCTTTACATCATCACAATAATAAATATATTTTTTCATTTTATAAAAATAAAATACTATTTTTAAAAGACCAAAAAATCAAAGTCAATTTGAGAACATGGCAACTAACTAAAAAATAATATACAACATGCAAAAAAAAACACCAATAACAATAACAATTAGGATGGAACACTGACGTAAACTTTTTAAATTAAGATACGATAGACATTGCACATTTTTATTTAGGTATGATATATATAATATTATAGAGTTGTTTCATAGCCGATTAGAATTAAAGGTATTAATAGTATATGGATTAGTTGTAAAAACATATTTATATAGTATTTTACACCAAAATCAATGTAAAGATTTACTTTTTTATCTATTACTTGTTTCATGTTTTATTTTGCATAAAAATAACATATATACTCGTAATTTATACATATATTAATTTATATAAATTTTTAAATTACGAATCAAATATCGTATAGATTTTATACATAAATAAAATATCTTCTAACAACCAAACATGGTACCACTTATACAACATTTAAAACATGTCCGATTCATTTCCAAACCGACTACTAAAAGACCCCAAGAGGATGGGAAATTGATGTGAAAATAGCAGGAAAAAAATGAAAGTTTTATGCATAAGATAACTAAACCTTTGCAATCAATCCAAATTTAGATAGAAAAATACAGAAAATTATGCGGATAAATAAACATATATAGTTAATTAACTACATATATTAGTTAATTAGCTAATACATTTATAGTTTAAATTAAGTATAGCTCACGACAAACATCTAGTTGTAATTACAGTTTAAGTTTTATATCATTCACGTGAAATATTCAAACGTTCTGCACAAATACAATTGAGTTTTGTATAATTCGCGCAAGTTATACAAAAGTTACAAAGTGTATAGCGAATTATACAAATCTATATAAATGTTGCGCTAAATTTATACAATTACTGCTATAACCATAGTTACAAAATGTAATTACTCAAACTATAGCTTTGGAGTATAACTAAAATATTTTTAAGTGACTTTATGCAAAAATTCCTTAAAAAAAATACTCAAAAATATTATATCATAGAAAAAGAAAAATAAAGTTTTAGGATGAATTATGTCGTTTTGCAAAGTCAGTCAATATTGTGTGGCTGACCAATTTTTCCTCAAGAATATGACTTGGACTTTTGAATTATGTCACTACAAAAAGTTAGTTGAATGGTTGTTGACTATTTATTGTGTGTGTGTGTGTGTGTATATATATATATATATATATATATATATATATATATATATATATATTTTTATATATATATTTCAATCAACATGGCTGCTTGATGCCTTTTATATATAAATATTAGTTTATTATTATATAAATTTTATTTTATTTGTATTGTATGAATGATTGATTTAGTATAATTGTATCGTTATGTTATTTTCGGTACTATCATTCTTTTCTCCAATATATTTTCTCTTAATTGGAAAGGAATCTCAGAGTAACAAATTTATTCCGATGCAATTTGTAGATTTCAAATTTAAACTTAAAAATTAATTATTGAAACTTCTGGTAGAACAAATTAATTCTTTCGTTTATTTTTAGCTGTTATATTGCATTTTTTGAAAGAATTTAACTAACTTTTAAGGCTAAATTAGACTAAACTAGTTTCAAAGTTTAAAATAAAAATTTGAATATTCAAAAACTATAAAAGAAGTATTATTCATTGCAATTTTTTCCATTTGATATGATGAAGAAAAATATCTTAAAATATTGGTTAAAATTTATATAGTTCGACTTTCAAGATAAAAATTGTGACAACTAAAAAGAGATGCATGGAGTACTTACTTACACCTATGTATAGATCTTCTATAAAATCTGCATAATTTTGAAATACTTTATAGCAAAAATTATGTGAGTTGACAAATATCTCCTAGTAATTATGTAACAAGAGCATAAATAAGATTAGCATAACAATTGCATAAATCTAGAAATTTGTTACCATTTACATATCTAAAGGGAAAAAAAAATCAAACTATATATTTTAAGGGCCAATTTTAACTTTATGTGTAGCCAAATATATTTACCATGAAATGTCAACTATTTTTTGCCAAAATGTACAACCATCATTAGAAATTTGAAAAAAAAAAAAACTAAAGCCAAAGAGGTGACATCAAGTCATATTAATTAATGCAAGTTATCTACGGTCAATGAGTAGGAAAAAGAAAAAGAAAAAACAAAATAAAATAAAACCCAAAAACATGTGCAATGAAAAAAAAGTAATAAATGCAAAGTGGAGAAAACTGTCGAAATCGTTTATTTCTTATTCTTTGACCCATAAAATCCTACCAGGCGTCCTTCGCCGTTGCCGGACCATCTGGGCCTTCCATGCTCGTTGCGGACCCACTCGAATGATTTTTTCGGAACCCCCTACAGCGTCAAAATCTGTGGGCTAACACCCACAGAAAACTACCGAAATCGCCTGACGCTGAATGGGGCTCTGGCAGATTCGGCGATTTCGACAGTTTTCTGTGGTTGTTTGCCCACAGATTCTGGCACTGAATGGACTCTAATGCAACTTTCTCAAAAAGTTATACAAATGGGTCTCCAACGAGCCCAGGAAGAGGCTTAGGTGGCTCGACGGGACGCATTGTAGGATTTTCTGGGCCAAGGAACCAAAAACAGACGATTTTGGCAGTTTTCTATGGGTGTTAGCCCACGGATTCTGGCACTGCAGGGGCTCCAGCATAACTTTCCAAAAAAATCATACGAGTAGGTCTGCAACTAGCCCAAGAAGAGATCCAGGTGGCCCAGCGGTGGCGGGAGACGCCTGGGAGGATTTTATGGGCCAAGAAATAGGAAACCAACAATTTTTGACAGTTTTCTGTGGATGTTAGCCCACAGATTCTGTCACTGCAGGGGGCTCCAGCGAAACTTTTCCGAAATATCATATAAATGGGTCCGCAACAAGCCTGGGAAGAGACCCAGGTGGCCAGGCGGCGGTGGGGGATGCCTGGTAGGATTTTATTGGCCAACAAACAGGAAACACGCAATTTTCAATAATTTTCTGTGGGTGTTAGAATATAGATTCTTGTGCTACAAGGGGCTTCGATGCAACTCTCCCTAATAATCATATGAGTGGGTCCGCAACGAGTCAGGAAAGATTCCCAGGTGGCCCGTCGCGGAGAGGGACGCATGGTAAGATTTTATGGGTCAAGAAACAAAAAAATGCAATATCGACAATTTTCTGTGGGTGTTAGCCCACGGATTCTAGCGGTGCAGGAAGCTCCAGTGCAACTGTCCTAAAAGTAATATGAATGAGTCCGCAACGAGCCCGGGTAGAGACTCAGGTGGCCCGACGATGGCGGGGGACGCTCAGTAAGATTCTATGGACCAAGGAACAAGAAATAGGCAATTTTAGCAGTTTCCTGTGGGTTTTAGTCCATGGGTTCTCATGCTGCACGTGGCTCCAGCCAACATTCTCAAAAAATCATACGAGTGGGTCTGCAACGAGCCCAAAAAGAGGCCAAGGTGGCCTTACGGTGGCGGGGGATGCCCGGTAGCATTTTATAGGCCAAGGAACAGGAAACAGACAATTTCGACAGTTTTCTGTAGGTGTTAGCCCATGGATTCTGGCGCTACACGGGGTTCCGACACAACTTTCCTGAAAAATCATACGAGTGGGTCCACAATAAGCCCAGGAAAAGGCTTAGGTAGCCCGGCCGCGGTGGGGGATGTCTTGTAGAATTTTATGAGTCAAGGAATAGAAAACAAGCGATTTCAGCAGTTTTCTGTGGGTTTAACTTACGGATTGTGGCGCTGCAGGGGGCTCCGACTCAACTTTCCTGAAAAATCATTCGAGTGGATCTGCAACGAGCCTGGAAAGAGGCCCAAGTAGCCCACCGGCGGCGGGGGACGCCTGGTAAGATTTTAAGGGCCAAGGAACAGGAAACAAGTGATTGGGCAGTTTTCTGTGGATGTTTGGCCACGAATTCTGGCGCTGCAGAGGGCTCCAGCGCAACTTTCCCAAAAAATCATACGTGTGGGATTTTTTGGCCCGGCGATGACGGAGGACGCCTAGTAGGATTTTTTGGGCCAAAGAATAGGAAACAAGTTATTTTCGATTAGTTTTTATGGATGTTAGCCCACGAATTCTGGCGCTGCAGGGGACTACAGTGCAATTTTCTAAAAAATCATACGAGTGTGTCCATAACGAACCGGGAAAGAGGCCCAGGTGTCCTGGCGGCGACAAAAGACACTGGTAGGATTTTATTTGCCAAAGAACAGAAAATAGGCAATTTCAGTAGTTTTCTATGGTGTTAGCCTATGAATTCTGGCGCTGCAGGGGCCTCCGGCGTAACTTTCCCAAAAAATCATACTTGTGGGTGCGTAACGAGCCCAAAAAGATGCTCAGGTGGCCCGACTGCGGCGAGGGACGCCTGGTAGGATTTTATGGGCCAAGGAACAAGAAACAGGTGATTTTCGGTAGTTTTTCTATTTGTGTTAGCCCACGGATTCTAGTGCTGCAGGGGGCTCCAGCGTAATTTTTTTGAAAAATCATACGAGTGGCTCCGCAACGAGCCTAAGAAAAGGCCTAGGTGTCTTCACGTCGACAAAGGACGCCTGGTAGGATTTTATTTGTCAAAGAACAGGAAACAGATGATTTCAACAGTTTCTTATGGGTGTTAGCCCATGAATTCTGGCACTACAGGGGGCTCCAATGCAACTTTTCCAAAAAAATCATAGGGTGGGTCTGCAACGAGCCCGACAAGAAGCCTAGATGGCTCGGCGGTGATGGCAGGAGAGGATGCTTGGTAGGATTTTATGGGCCAAGGAACAGAAAACAAACGATTTCCACAGTTTTCTGTGGGTGTTAGCCCACGAATTTTGGCGTTGTAGGGGGCTCTGGCGCAACTTTCTCGAAAAATCATACTAGTGGGTCTGTAATGAGCCCGGGAAGAAGCTTAGGTGGCCCGGTGGCAGCGGGGGACGCCTGGTAGGATTTTCTGGGACAAAGAATAGGAAATATACGATTTCGGTAGTTTTCTGTGGGTGTTAGCCCATAGATTCTGGCGCTACAAAGGGCTCCAGCATAACTTTCCCAAATAATCATACGAGTGGGTCCGCAACGAGCCCAGAAAGAGGTCTAAGTGGCCCAGCTGCGGCGGGGAACACCTGATAGGATTTTATGGGCCAAGGAATAGGAAACAAGCGATTTTCAACAATTTTCTGTGGGTGTTAGCCCACGAATTCTGGCGCTGCAGGGGGCTCCTGCGCCACTTTCCCAAAATATCATATGAATGGGTCCGCAACAATCCTGGGAAGGGGCCCAAGTGGCCAGGCGGCAGTGGGGGATGCCTGGTATGATTTTATTGGCCAAGGAACAGGAAACAGACGATTTTTGACAGTTTTCTATGGGTGTTAGCCCATGGATTCTGGTGTTGCAAGGGGCACCAGCGTAACTTTCTCGAAAAATCATACGAGTGAGTCCGCAATGAGCCCAGGAAGAGGTCAGGTGGCCCGGCGGCGACGGGGGACGTCTGATAGGATTTTATGGGTAAAGAAACAAGAAACAAGCAATTTCGGTAATTTTTTATGGGTATTAGCCTGCGAATTCTGATTCTGCAGGGGGCTCCATTCAAAAAGTTTATCCAAAAAAATGGACAAAAGTGACCTACCGTACTTAGGAAGACTACAAATTGATAGTGTATTGTCTAATCAGTCCAATAAAGCATTTTGTATTGAAAAAATAACTTTCCTTGGTTAGACCGATTAAAAAGGCAAAAGAGTGTATATAACCACACCTAAAATACACAAATTTAATGAAAAAAAAAAAAAGCAAAGATAAAAATACAATATGACATTGATGTAAATAAAAATGATAAAAGTGTAAATATTTTTAGTGGTTGACATTGACTATTAAGCCTATAAAAGTGTATAGTATTACAATTTTTACTATCTAAATTAGCTTTACCTTAGTCAATTTTAAATATTCAGTTTCTATTGGCAAATTATATAAACTTATTAAAAAAAGAGAAAAACTTTTGATCTTTTCATTTAGTTGTTGATTCAAGATTTTCTTTAAAGGTATTCAAAATTTTAAGGAGTAAACATACGAATTAATCAAAGGTGGTTTGACATCTATTATACATACATACATAAAAAATTATCATATAAAAATATTATAAATTTTTATTGAAGGAAATTCGAATGAACCCCCTAATTACTATGTGGCTCCGCCTCTGCTCCCATTGCTTGTTCGCCCAATTCTGCTACCCAAATCTTCTTTCATTTTTTTCAAATTCAATAATGCACGTACAAACTTAAATGTCCATAACAAATATTACATTAGCTGTGGAGCGTAATTAAAGACTGAATCCATGAGATATTATTAACCTTAATATATTAGGAAAACTAAGTTTCTAGTTTCTACCCCTTTAAATCAAACTATAATATCTCTTTACATTTTATACCTTATACTACTAAAATTTTGCCCCCCTAATATTAAAATTCGCTCGCTGACATCAGCACATGCTTGTATGATATACCAATAGGGTATACATATACCAATAGGGTATCACAGATCATTAAGCTCAATCTTATATGATACCGATATTGTATAAATATAACGACAGAGTATATAACGAATATATTTTCTACTAATTTAGAATTTAATAATTTATATTTTATAGTATTTATGCTAAGTTCAGCATAACATCAACACGCAAAGTAAAAAAGGATAAGTGAATAGACAGATAAATAGTTTAGATAATGAATCTATTAAGAATACATAATTTAAATTGAATCTATTAAAAATAAATAATTTTAAATTATGTCTATTTTATATACTTTTTCCTAATATATATTTGCTATGAAATTTACTCTACTTTATCTATGAAGCTACCTTTTAAATTTTCTTTATTCTAGATGTGGAAAAGTAACACCATAAAAAGACAAGTCAACTATAATGTACTTTTCACGTGATGATTTACTTTGAAAAACCAATGAAGCAAGAAGGTTGAATAACTTTGGAAGATAGTAATTAATGCACATATGTCATTTGCTTTTTCTTAGGTTGTCTTATGTCACCACTTACGTTTGTCCAATACATTCATAAGGAAAGTAAAATTTTTTTAGACACTTATATATAAATTTGAATTAGTCGAAAGTTCAATATGAATTGATAATATATATATATATGAAAAAGTTAAGAAAAATTGTATACTTTTTTTGTCTCATTTTATGAGACATTCTTTTCTTTTTTGATCGTCCTAAAAATAATGTTATCTTACTCCAATTAAAAGCAATTTAATTATAATATTTTTATTTTACCTTTAATGAAATGATTTCTCAGTGATACAAATATCTAAGAATTATTTTAGACTACAAATTTCAAAAAAAAAAAATTTCCTAAATATCGTGTCAAATAAAAAATATCACATAAAATGAAACAGATGAAATATTTATTTACTACTAGAGTTATCAAATGAAACCTTCCTTGGAATCGGTCAAAAAAAAAAAGTCATCCAAAGATATTTATTCAGATTCAATTTATCAAAATGGAATAAATTCAACAAATCTAAGGAATCAAGTTCTAGGCCTCACGGTCTATAAACCAAGAAAATAAATCATAGGAAATTTGATTGAAAGTAGTATATTTATAGGAATTTGCCATTAACAATTTGATATGGATACATCTGATTAAAAGTCTAATTTCAATATTTTTGGAAGGAGACTTGACTTTGGGGACGTATAAGTGAGCACCAAGTTAAATGTATTCAAAAAGAAGGTTATACCTTTAGACAAAAAAGACTTTAAGACAACTTCCATTGTTACAATAAAATACAAAAAGCGAGAAAATTATTAAAATAATATCAAATTAAATCATGACTGTAAAAGTTATTTTGATATTATGAGATTTAATAGGTTTATGAGATTTTTCGTCATCACTTCACTTTATTCTAGAAATCTGATATTATCGAGCCAAATAAAGAAAAGGAAGAAATGTGGGGGGGAACATACGAATTAATCAAAGGTGGTTTGACATCTATTATACATACATACATAAAAAATTATCATATAAAAATATTATAAATTTTTATTGAAGGAAATTCTACAACTTGTCAGAAGCAACCAATAATTTATGATAGTAATATTCACTTTTCGATTTACATAATTAAATTAATTTTGTAAAGTTATTTGTAACTTTTAAATTTCTTGCTATTATTAATTTTGAAATTCTCGTAAAATGTTATTCTTCTTGGTCTTTTTCTCTGCATGTTCTTTATTAGTAGAGTTGCCAGACGGGTTCGAAAAAAGAGTGAAAGACAGAGGGGTTACAGTGAGAGATTGGGCACCACAATTGGAAATTTTGGGACATGAGTCGACCGGTGGATTCATGAGTCATTGCGGGTGGAATTCATGCATGGAGAGTATATCAATGGGAGTGCCAATGATAGCTTGGCCAATGCATTCAGATCAACAACGAAACACGTTTTTGGTAACTAAGGTGTTGAAAATTGGAGTGGAATTGAGGGATTGGGCAATGAGATATGAGTTGGTGAGTTCAGTTGCAGTTGAAGAATGTGTTAAGAGATTAATGGATTCTGCAGAAGGAGATAAAATGAGACAAAGATCTATGGAGTTGAGCAAATCAGTGGTGGATGGCGGCGGCAGAGGCAAAGAGATGGACTCTTTCATTGCCCATATCACAAGATAATAAAGTTAGTCTATGTTACCCGGACTCTTCAATAGTGTCAGCGGGTGCATGTCGGATTCACCAAAAATAGTATATTTTCGGAGAATCTGACATTAGTGCAGCATTAAAAATGAAGAGCGTGCGCAACTTAAAAGTTTCAGTTTCCTTACTAGTTGAGCATGTTTCATGTTTTGGTACACTGAATGTCTACTAGAATTATAAGCAGTTTATAACTTTATATTATATATGAGACAACATATATTATACTATCGATACAATTTAATCGATTATAGCAGACCATAACTCAATGTTACGAAAGACTTTTTTTTATCGTAGATCAACTTGACAAATACCGATACAAGAAAGTTTCTTTCATTTCCATAGTTTTTTTTTTACAAGTTCAATGCAAATTTACCTGGTAATATGAGCAACAAAGGAATCCATCTCCTTGCGATTGGCGCCATTCATCACCGACTTCTTCACAGCATCACTCATCTCAGCCACTCTCCGCCGCAGCTCGTCTCCTTCAGCAGAACCCATCAAATTTCTCACAGCATTTTCAATTTTCACAGCGCTTAATAATTTATCTCGATTTACCCAATCTCTCACAACGATCCCAATTTTCAGTACTTTGGTTATTAGCACGGTGTTCCTCGGCTGATCCGAGTGGATTGGCCAAGCTGCCATTGGAACTCCCATTGAAATGCTCTCGATACACGAATTCCATCCACAATGACTCATGAATCCTCCAACTGACTCGTGTGCCAAGATTTCCAATTGGGGTGCCCAATTTTTCTCTATAAATCCCAACCCCGTTGCTTTAATTCTATCTTCAAACCCATCTGGCAAATCGAAATTACTTCCTCTTTCGACATTTTCGATATTATCCCCACCTTTTTTATCAGCTCCTCGAAGAACCCAGATGAACTTTTGCCCACTTTGTTCTAATCCAAATGCCAGCTCGTTAATTTGTTCTTTCGATAAAGTAGTTGTCGATCCAAACGAAACATAAATCACTGAATTCAAATCTTGTTTATCAAGCCATGAAAAACATTCATGAGTTTTTTCCTTGGAAATTTCCACTGGATTTAATGGACCAATTGCCCATTGCTTGTTTTCGCGTTGTTTTTCCAGCAAATCAATGAAAACGCCTTCGATTTCTTTACAAGAATTGTGTAGACCAACTGAGTAAAAATCTCTCGAGTTGCGCTGCATCTTTATGTATTCTATAGTTTCTGAGTCAAATGTGTTTTCCCTTGGAGGAAGCTCTGCAATTATCTCAGCCACCGGAGACGGTAACGGCTTTTTCGTAGTTTCACAGGCGAATGACAGAGCACTGAACACAGAAATTGTATGGAAACAGTAGCATTCTATATTGGGCATCGACACTGCATCTTGAACAACCCATGACATGCCTGCAAAATTTGGTTTTTGAACTCGCAATTTCAAAAGTACAATTACAACTGATAACTAAACAGCTTAATTCCGATCATTCCTCGTGAATAGGAGGCAATAAGGCATTATAACCTACTGGTCGAGAAGAAAGGGAAGCCTTGAAATAAGAAAGACTTCTGGCAGAAATGACGTTGGTTTCTCATATGTTCACTCAACTAACAATTCTTATCTCAAAAAGTCATATTCTTTGTTGAATAAAATTGAAATCAAGAAAGAACGTGACTTTTTGAGATTGTAACTCTTAGTTAAGTGACCATCTAAGATATCAACCCGAGAAATCGAAATGTTTGTACCCAAAATTGCTCTAATACCTTCTAATGCAAAAACAGACAGATCCCTACAGATAAAAATAGGTACTCTCTCCGTCCAACTTTAGCTGGCCCTTGTTGACTTGGCACAGGAATTAAGTAGTAATTGATGGAGTAATTTTACCAAAGTACCCTTTGAATATAATAAATATTATGTCTTAAAAAATGTAAGGAGGAAAATGACTATAATTAATGATAAGGGTAAATTGGGAAGTAAGTATAAAATTATCTCTTGATTTCATTAAGTGGACAAGTATTATTGGACATCCCAAAATAGTATAGGGGTCAAGTAAAGATGGACAGAGAGAGTATCATTCATGAGATTCTAATAGTCTTTCTCCTAGTGTTGTTGCCATGATGCACTAGTACTAATCTATGTTGCTCACACTCTTCAAAAATATTTTTGCACTTGTGTCGGATCCTCCAAAAGTACCATCAACATTTTTGAAGAGTCCGAGCAACATAGTTACTTTTACTGGATCATTTCTATTGAGTCGATTTCCAATTGTTCATCCCCTACTAATCTAGCTCCTGAAATGTATAACATTCTTGATCCTTAATCTTTTTTTCTATGACCGAGAAATCCCGCCCTTTGGGCCAACCACAGTCTTCTAAACTCGATGGATAATGGGTCCGCTCCTCTACCCTTCTCCACTTACATATCAGGCTTCTCTTTGCATAATGCAGGGCTTGAACCTGTGACCTCAGCCACAAATCCTCCACCCTTTTGTAAGTTGAGCTAGGCCTCGGGGGCTTCTTGATCCTTAAATCTTTTTGGCTTGAATCATAAATAGGTTGTATTCTTTCTGAAAGAAGTAATGAAAGTGAAGCTCAAGAGTGGCGGAGCCACCTCGTAATTAGGGGTGAAAAATTATACTCGTTTTGTCCCATTTTATGTTATATCCTTTTCCTTTTGGTTCATCCAAAAAAGAATGTCACATCATCACTCTAATTAAAAATAATTTAAGAAATGATTTCAGCCTTACAAGTATTTAAAAATAATATTTAGATCACAACTTTCAAAAATATTCCTTTTTATCCTTAAAATACCAGGTAAGTCAAAGGTGTCACATAAAATAACACGGAGAGATTACTAGTTATACATAGTAAAACTAATTTTTTATATATGTAATAAATGTCAAATCCGTAAAATTTCGAAATCAAATCCTGACTCCAGCACAGATCAAATCCATCAAATTTAAATTTTGAATCGGATTTTACATACCTGAGTCATTAATAACCACTGTACTTCTGTATCTTCTCGAAATTTCCTGCAAAAAATCACGAATTGGTTCACGAAGCAATAAAATGGACGTGAAGAATGACCCAACTTTCTCCATTACTGATGGAGAAACAGAGGAAGAAGAACCAACAGGAACAGGTACGAGGTCATGAAATTGGATGGTCGGAAAATCAAGAATGTCCCAACCAGATAGTCGGAATTTTGCCTGTCGATTACTATTACTAGTACCTAGGAAAAACACAGGAAATTTGTAAGATGAAAAGATTCGAGAAAGATTGAGAAGGGGATTTAGATGGCCTTGTTCTAAATATGGAACTATTACTATTGCTATTTGAGGTGATGTTTCTCCATTGGTAATTTGGTCATGTTTTTTCAGATCAAAGGTGGCAGCCATTGAAGAGCTTTGAGGGTTTTTTGGGATTTTGTGTAATGACTAAATGCTCAAAGGTGGTCAGATGTTGGTATATACTTTCCTCGGATCATCATTACTTGTCTACTCCTGCAAAGATAATTTTAGTACCTAACTTAACATCTATCCATTTTTATTTGTCTACTCATGTAGAGATAATTTTAGTTCCTAATTTATCCTCCATCTTTATTTGTCTTTACTTGTGTACTCGTGTTGCTCACTCGTAGAAAAATAATTTTAATTCCTAATTTATCCTCCATCCATTTTTATTTATCAACTCGTGCAGAGATAATTTTAGTTTCTAATTTATCTTTATCATTAATTATAATCATTTTTTTATTATATTTTTCATGACATTACATTTATTATATTCAAGGGATAGTTTGATAAAATTACTCGTATTATTTATTACTTCTTAATTTGTGTGTCAAATCAACAGATGATAGATGATAAATAAGGATGGACGAAGTGAGTAAAATCAACCGCATGATGCTGGAAGTATGTGTGAATTTGATTGACTGAAATACCCTCTTGATTCTTAATTAAGAAAATTTTAATTAGAGGTATATTATACTAAATCAATCTTATAATTGATGTTTTAGAACTCTTATCTTTTTTTAGTGAATTAGACAAAAATAAAAGTGAACTTGAACAGAAAAAACAAAAAAAGCAAATTAGACGAATCTTTTTTGTTGATAACCTCACATCAATCAATCGAATATTGATTAATACGTAATCAATCGAACACTACTTGAAAATAGCTCTTCTGCACCAAAATGAACAGTTCTAAATATTTTAACAATTTGAATATAAGAATTTTTATCAATAATTCTTGTTGCATGCATTTACAACGTGTAATTAAATTAAAAAAAGGGCGAAATAATTTCCTTTCAATTGATTTTATTCATTGATTGACCAAAATATTAATACTAAATAAACAATAAAAATGAACAATTTTTTATCAGTTTGATAAGTAAATTGAATGAACTTAAATTAAACAGGTACTCCCTCCCTTTTATGTTATTTGATCCTTATTAAAATTGACACTCTTTCAAAAAAATTAATTAGAAGTATACTTTACCTTATTAATATTATTAATAATGCTTTAGAACTCTAAATTTAACAGTCACTATTAATTTATATAGTTACCTAATACGAAGGATAATATGAAATGAGATAATAAAACACTCTTGATTACTAAAATAATCCAGCAAATGAAGCATTTATTTATTCCTCATTTTATTTTTGATATAAGAAACAAAGGTGGAGTAACTAATGGAGTAATTATACTTCCTCCATTTCAATTTTTTTTTTAAACAGAGGACGTAATAAAATAGAACAAACAAATTAAAATACGTGAAATATTATTTACCGGTTATCATGACATCAGCATGCTTGACAATTGACAAATGTGAATGCTGACAATGGGAACTCACAAAAACACTAATCATCAAAAATAGAAGCGTCCTCACAATTATTGTTAATTCTGCCTCATACAAATAAAATTTTTCTACAAATGTAGTTTTACTTCACGTGTGGATTATATATGGATGTAATTTGATTATTAATATTAGACATCCACCAACTTTGCCATAAAACTTTTTTCCTAAAATGTTACTATTGTAGCTCAATCTTACAGATCCCTAATAAAGAAGAGAAAATACCTAAAATACCTTTTAAACTTGTCCACTAGATTCACTGTACCCTCATAACTTCATTTCAAGTAAATTTAATATCACCGAAGGGTAATTGTGTGATTTGCAAGCTATTGCGTAGGAGCGTAAGTTTACCTTGTGCGCATCCAAACAGTAGCGGCTACGGTTCCCTTTGTCATAAAAAAAAATTAATATCACCTTATACATACAATACCAATTTCATGATTGTTGAACGTAATGATAGTCAATGCTACGCAAGCGAATATTCTCAACATTCACTCATATATCA
>DF359605.1:31892-72996 GCA_000787875.1 Solanum virginianum
CGGATTTATATAAAAACCAAATACTTGAGGAGAAGTAGTTGAGGGATTTCATCATAGGAAAAATCAGTAGCTACTGGTTGTTGGGTATTTACGTTGGTCGGTGGCTGGAATAAAGGACCTTTCGAAACAAGAGATACTTAAAAGACCCCCCTAAACTTGGCGCGTTCTCCTCAAATCCTCTCCTAAACTATCAGTACTCTTAATTATTAGCCTAAACTTGGCTATTTGGTAGCCTTACACCCTTAAGACTACTAAAAGTTTAGGGGATCTAAAGAAAACACCCCAAGTTTAGGGTGGTCATTAGGTATTCTGTACTCAAAACAATTCCTTCATTATTAGGTAGCTGCCAGCTGAACTAGGATAGGATAATCATTATTCTGTTGTCATCAGCTACATAAAAGAAAATAAGAGACTGATCTTTTCCATCCTGAGTAGTATTTTTACCTATGTTGCTCGGACTTTTCAAAAAGTGTCAGTGGGGGCGTGTGGGATTCGCCAAAAATAGTGTATTTTCAGAGAATCCGACATGGGTGTAGCATTGAAAGTGAAGAGTCCGCGCAACTTAGATTTTTACAATATCAGAAGTGTAGTATATTTGCAAGCAGGCAACATCAACAACAACTCCATAGTTCAAAAGGCCTGCATTACTAATAGCAGTCATCATATGTGTAAGGTAAGCAAAAATTATTTGAAATAACCAAACTCAAACTTCTAAAGCAGCATGTTACTAACAACTATAAAACCTCAATAGGCATCTTGTTTGTCCAACTATTATAAGACCACCAAATTGGTTATTTAAAGTTATACAGGTATTAAATCTTGCACAAGTAATATCTACCACATTTGGTAGCTGATAAGGTGGTAAGTCATAAGGGAACCTATATATTACTTTATGCAAAATAGCAGGTGGAATAACTAATACCTGCATAAAATGATGTGCAGATTCCCTCATAACTAATCTTGCATTGTTAATACCTGCATAACTCTAACCAACCATCAGACGACCCCAAAGAGATGAGTTCTATCTTCTCATCTAATTGGCAGCCTGCCATACACTTACATTTACATCTAGAGCAAACAATATACAAAATTGATTATCCATGGAAAGAGAAACTGACCATCAACAGTAGGCTTTCCAGCAAAAGGTTTCCGAAAGTGATTCCCATGAACTTCAACAAGGTCATCTTCTTCAACAAAACAATCCAAAGGCTGGTAAAGTACTTCTCTGTGAATGCAAACATACCTTGGCACAGGATTCCAAATATATCAAGAGACTCGTATACTTTCATTTGATCATGAAGAAGGTACTGTGGTTCCAATTCATTCACAAGGGGAAAGGCCTAAGACAGATGAGATAATATAGCATCATAAATTGTCCACTGTGATGGCAAGGTTTGTATAATTGTGTTAGATATTTCTTTCCAACATTTACAGGGGATCAAAAAGAAGGTTCTGTTAAGATGCCAAACTCTCATCATTACGCGAGAGATTTATCCTTGGAGTTTCACAATTCAACAGCATCAGAGCTTCTTGGTCGTGGCACCTTGTCTAGACAAACGTAATATGATCAGACGGGCATTATTACGACAACCAAAACTTCATTTGAGGAGGAAAGATCAACAGTGATTTCCAAAAACCTGAAAAACAGAGGGAGATAATGAGGAATAGTAAATTTAAAAAAACCCAGATAAAAGCAAAACGACTGCTACTTCTATTTTTTCTAATTTTGTTCGAGTCTATCCTGCATTATTTACTATCCTTGAACTCCTAATGAATGCTTCAGATCTGCCAGCCAATCATTTATATCTTGCCAAAAGAATCAATCACAAACAACAGATTTTACCCTGAAACATAATATATGTTGCGATCAAATTTGAGGAGCCAGAAGATGAAAAAGAAGAGGAGATTGACAATCAGTGACATCAAAAACCTTGAGCTTCCTGTTTATGCATGATCAGACAGATGATCTTATGATTTTATATGGCTATATACATCAGCTGGACTATAGCACCGATATTGCAAGCATGCTAAAGAGAATCCTCAAATTTACCAAAATTTTGCATAAGCAAATAAAATTTCCATGACTCTTACAATCTCTAGTGCTAGCTGGATGTCAGTCAACAGATCATTTATGCATGTCAAAGTAGATATTCAGAGGACAGAGAATGCCACAAAAGCAAAGTGAGCATGCCTGACATTGAAACTACACAGTGCGAAGGATGGATGGAACTTACTTCCTCGATGAAGCAAATGCTTCTGCCTTCTTTAAAGGATATCCACTGAAGTAGAAGCAATCAAACAGGCTTTCATAAAATATTAGTGTGATGCACTAAAATATTGTGGCATACAAGTCTACGTTGTATGTAGATTGTATGTTGCATGCATGGAAGTTGTATGTGTGACATTTTGGGGTGATGATTGCAAAGTGTATCAAAGTATATGTAGGTTGATCTTGTATCCGTTCCAATTTTCAGCTAGGCAGCAATATTGTAAGTGCATAGGTACACATTTCACTTGCGCACAGATACAATATATCTGCTACATTTGGAAAAAAATTGTTGCTACATTTTGTAAATACACAAACTATAACTATGCTTCCTAATTAGGGGCAAAACTACTGCTATTTATGAAAGTTTCTCAACATATAACCAAGGGCTAACCTCAACGCCTCATCCATACAACACGAACATATTGGTAGCAGAGAAGATGACAACAGAAAAGGTAAAAAGACTGCCTAACCCAACTGAAAAAAGAAGAAAATCATGAAAAGCAGCAAACAGAACTCATACATAGACGAAGAACATGCAAACTCAAAGAGTCAGCTGCCAAGAAAATAGAGAATTAGAAGAGCGCAAAGATGACGCTGTGGGATAGAACTTCATATGCACCCTAATAATGAAATCTAAGACAATGAATCACTAGGTCTCACAAAAACTTATACACATCCTGCTCCATCAAGATGTATATTCTTATTAATCCAGTCATATTATGACTTTTGCATTGCAAGCAAGACAATGCTTAAAGGAGAAATATTAAAACACTAACTAGTCATTGGTCTTTGGCAATAAAAAAAGTCGATAAGGTTGAGAAGCAAGGTTGTTGTTGCTGAAGAAATAGCAAAAGCAGACTCTGTAAGGAAGTTGTGTGTGTGTGTGTGTGTGTGTGTGAGACATATATATGCAGGACAGGTTCATGGTATCATTGTAACGCATAAACTTTCAAATAGTTTTAAAAACATTGTTGTCTTTGCAGTCCTATCTAATGTGAACTCCATGGAAATGATTGTTTTTCCTGCCTCTGATGCATGTACCCGTTTCTAACGGATAGCTCCACATACCTTTGTCATGTCTATAAACATAAGGGAGGAGTGGTGGAAAAAATAACAAAACACGCAAGAAGAAACAACTGATTATTTTGAGATCAAAATAGCAGCATTGACAAAAAATTTCAGCCTCATTTAATCTCAATAGCGATTCTGAAACTAAGCAGCATTTATTGCATGGTCAGAATCCACATTATTGCTGGAAGATGGATACAAAATTCTACAGAATTCAAAATTGAGCTGGGTGGGTACACTCAGAAAATGTATAAGAAGGCAATGGAGGTTATAGCCGTTGTCAGCAATATCGATACGAGGTTAACTGCATTGTTATCAAGGACAGTAAGACCAGATATTCTCTTCACAGTTGGTCCTGGCTTCCCAACCACCTGCAAGGTAAGATATCAAAAAGTATGAAGCATCAATACCTACAGGGAACAGGAATATCAAGTGTCCGAACTCTAAATTGTTGTTTGTTTCTGTTATTAATTTGCACGTTTACATAATGAACTCAGTATTTTTTATCCTGTGCATCTATTCTGGGGGTATATCTTTGCTTTAAATATAACATACCATGTAAAATCAACAGAAACTGTTTCAATAATTCTCCTTAACAAAAGAGGAGCCGTGTACACAAAATTTTAGGAAAATGATGAGTTCCTGAACATACAGTAGACTGCCTTTATCTCCTCTTTTATAAAGACCTTTAATTTAGGAATGCAAAAATACAACAACAACAACATATCCAGTGAAATCCCACAAGTGGGGTTGGGGAGGGTAGAATGTACGCAGACCTTACCTAAGTAGAAAGGTTGTTTCCTGGGAACCCTCATCTCAAAACCCATACGCAGAACGAACTAGATATGATCAAAAGTAAAAGCAAGCACATGACAGTACGAAAGTATAATACAATTAACACATAAACAGCAAATAATAACAATTACATGCTAGAAAGAAAACATAAAGGCAAGTACAAAAAAGAAAGCAAAAGAAAGTGCATGACAATACGAAAGTATAATACAAATAACACATAAACAACAAGTACTGAATCATTTATGCATAACTAGATATGATCAAAAATAAAGGCAAGTACAAAAAAGAAAGCAAAAGAAAGTGCATGACAATACGAAAGTATAATACAAATAACACATAAACAACAAGTACTGACAATACGAAAGTAAAATACAGTTACGTGCTAGAAAGAAAACACTGCTACTCCAGCCTCTACGACCCCCTGACTACCTAAACCTACTAACCAATTATCCTACTACTCTAATGCAAAAATGACTTGGTTATATTTTTATCAAATTCCTTTCAATAATTAAAAGAATAGTTTGATTGGATATCAGAGCACAAAGAATATTTATCATAACTTCAAGATCTTCTCAAATACTCTGATTAAATTATAGTCGTGGCAACTCAGAATCGGACAAAAACCACCTTACAGAAAGATGACATGGATTGCTTTTATGGTTTTAGGAAACCATCTTTGGCAGTCTGTCTTCTACTTTTTTAGCTTTCTTTCCCAGAGAAGGGGGTGGGGTGATTGGGCACTTTGTACTTTTTCTTGCATAAACAAATCAATGTAGTTTTTTAAGAGATTAATTATGGCTGACCTTCTTCCGAATAGAGCAGAATCCACTGAACTGTAGTGTTGCCCCCAGTAAAGAATCAATAACACTTCCACATACTCCAGCCAATGCAGAAAGCGGTATAACAAGAAGCTGCTTTAAAGTCACATCAGATGAGCAATTTGTAGTGAAAAATCCCAGCACTACAAATGTCAATCCAATGACAGTGCCTGCCGCTGCTGCAGCCAAGAGTCCTGCTTTTGTCACTCCACCATTTGTACCCCTTCGAACTGGCTGATTTTATGTATAAAGGAGAAATGAAAAACACATGTCTTATCTTGCACCTTCAGATAATAGTTCAAATAAGGTTGAGATAAAACATAACAAATTGATTATCACGAAAATTTTCAGGTATTTATCATGTTTCCAGGTTTAAGTAGAGAAGAATTCAGCTTACTATAAGATTAGCTCATAGTAGACTCTAAAAAAACTAATAAAAAATCACAAGGATGAAAATATAAAGGGAAAGCTTTATCAACTTATCTGATTGCTAACGAACACCAAAAATAAAAGACATTCTACAGTATTTTCTCCTATGTCTGAGGTGTCAGAATAAATGAAAAACTTAGGAATTAGCAGATGTCAAAGCTTTGAATCCACACCTTGAACGTTGTAATTAGTCGAGGCTCCTCATTACTAAGTATCCCAAGCTCTGAAGACCATGTGTCTCCATTGCAGCAGCAGTATTGACCAATGATACCACCAATTAGAGATGTTATTATGTGTGACTCTTTTGAATCCAGACATTTGTCCTGTGACCCAATCACCACCCACGCAGCCAGGACCAGAAGGGTCGCAATGCCACCATTGAAAAGGACTTGAATCCTGTAAACACAAATCAAAATGCTAATGAGGAAAGCTAAGAACTGTCTCACATTACCTGTGTCCTTTCTACAAGATTACTTGGTATCTAATCAAAAATTACAAAAATACGTTCTGCTGAAACTATAACTGTCTTGAATAAAGCATCACAATTGTTAAACAAGCATATCCAACACATGTGCTTCCTCCAGAAAGTTCTGTTCCTCGTTATTCATATCCATAATGACCAGGTGAAGTAGTAAATTTACAATGTCAGGATATCATTTCTTTTTGACAAATATAAGGGCTACAAAGTCATACTGGAAACTTCCAACAACTGATGAAATTGGTAGAAAATATTGGTTTTTAATCACAAAGCACATGATGTGCTGGTGCAAAAACTTCTAAGAATGACTTAATATTCACACTCAACTAACAGTCCTCATCTGCAATCAATAAAAACTACTCCTAACTGAGAAAACTTCTAAAAAGACTGAATTTTCGAGATGAAAGAACTGTCCACATTCTCTATCCAGAAATCTGACAGTACATTAATCCAAAGTCAGAGTTCATACTGTACCATGGAACAGGAACTTACTCATTACTATTCAACTACTATTAATTAGGCATTACAAGAATCCTGGTAAGAAAGATAAATTGTTCACTCTTGACACACTTGAAAATTTTGAAGATGAAGCTTACGAACAAGAATTTTGATGGGCAATCACATTTAGGAACTGAGATGCACGTAGACAAGACTAGAAGTTGGTGTCCCCTGTCATTGACATGAAAGAAAAAAACAAAAATTCTAATAGCAACCAAAAAAAAAGAGAGAGAGGGGAAAGGGGAAAGAATTTTGCAAAAAAGAATGAGACGAGATGAAGGTTCCAGTTGAAAAGATGAGCAACTGGTACCTTCAGCTCATCTTAGTATTTCCTTCATAACTATTGAAAGGAATAAGACGAGATGAAGGTACCAGTTGATGATTTTGTAATTAAACACGGTGCTTCTGAGTTAGCCTATGTGAGCTTGCTTATATTGTCAGTTCCAAACTCGGAGAAAGGAGGAAGGCTGTTGCAAGTTGACAGTCAGCGACTAGTCAAATTATGATCAACTCTCATGACTTAGAATACATTGGGACATGTTCACAAAAACACGTGTTTCATTCGACACTGGGATATGATGAAAAATGGGCAAGGGTTTCTATTGCAACGCCACTTGTATGTGAGGGAAAATACGAAAAGATGTTACGCGCTCAACATCGTTGATTCTTTGATCATATCATGCACCCTTGATGCTTATTGACCCCCCCCCCTCCGGTTTCCACACAAAAACCCATTACATTTAACACACTATATATACATTTCTTTCTATTTTAGAAAAGTGAAATACAAACAAATAAGTTCATCTTTAACCATTTTAACCACAAAATTTTTACTTGCAAATTTGACAAATTTTTGAGAGATGGGGAGAATTCAATGTTGTAAAAGATACATTGTCCAAGCTACATAAAATTAAAAGGACATGGAAAAGGGTTAGAGTGATAACATGAGTAATAAATTATGAAATTATGGATCAATAGGTTGAGAACATTGTGAAACCATGATTTAAGGACAAAGTTATAGAAGTACAGCAAGTTCAAGAATAAGATTTTCTTACCAAGTCTTGTACGAGAAAAGGAGACAGTCAATGTCAAGTAAATATGTTTCGCAAATAGGATAACATGCAAAAACTAAAACAATTTTGGGAAGATATGAACACCTTGGTCTAAAGGATTCCAAATGACTGATCTATCTTTGTTGAAGGAGATGGAATGTTTGTGGGGTGGATATAGTCAAGGGCTTCAACCAAGTACATATAGAATATGATTGGTACTAGAAATGAAGATAGAGAGATTATTGTAAAGTTCTCTTTACCTTATGATTTAATTGTCATAAGGTATGAAGGCTAAAACAAAATGACGGCTTTCAACTGTCAGGTGTGTATGAATGCTAGGACCTCGACCACAAGAATCATAGTGGTGGAATCAAAAGGTGCAAAGAGCTAATAAAACGCAAAAAGAGAGCTTTTAGAAGTTACAAAAAGAAAGGTAGAAAAGTCTTTGACGAGTATAAGAAAGCAAAGAGGAAAGGCAAAATGCTATAAGTAAGCTCGAGGAGAAGCCCTAGATGGCTTATACCAAAAGCTAGCGATAACAAAAAACAACATACCCAATGGAATCCCACAAGTGGGGTCTGGGGATACCAAAAGCTAGAGATGCGAGAAGGAAAGAAAGAAATGAATAAATTAGCACATTGTGAGCTAAAGACTTAAACTGGGTAACGAGTATTTAAGATGATTATCAGTGTTAACAGTACATAATGAGACCATGAAGAGATGAAGCTACTTTGACCAATTGTTTCACCTCAAATCACAAGGATTACTTATAGATATCCATACATCTGGGAACCATAAAAACTTTAGCTATATTCATAAAATTATGCTGACAAAAAAAAAAAGAGAATGCCTTGAAAGATATGATGACTACAAAAACATGTGGTCCAGATGAATTCTGGTTAGAAGTACTAGGAGAGGTTAGAGTAGTATGACACTAGATACACAATAAAACTCAATTAATTGCATGGTGCCATAACCCGAGGAATCAAAGAGTGGTTCTCAGGGATTACCCTAAAGAATGAGGACTGAGTAACATTACACAAAAATGTAGAATATATTCCTGTAACATCGTTACTTTACACTTCACTCATGCTTTCAGCTTAGAAATACTTCAACAACAGTAAATATGAGCAGGACCTTTTTTCCATCAATCAACATTTAATCCAAAAAGAAACCATAGAAAGTGAATCACATATCACACTGCCCTTAATTTCTTTTTTTTTTTCCATTTTCAAAATCAAATATGTTGATAAACCTATCAAGATATAAAGACTTAAATAATCTTCTTGCATACACCCAGTGTAAGCAAGGAGTGTCCATAGAGCAATATGTAATTCTCAGACTTAAAGAACCTAAAATGTTAGAATGCCTTTATTTGGGAACAAACTATTAACAGAGAAAAGTGGCTTTATAGAAACATTTATATATTACTTCAACAAGTTTGAAGATTGATTTTCATACAACAACATACCCAGTGTAATTCCACAAGCAGGGCCAATGGAGGGCCAATGGAGGATAGTGTGTAAGCAAACTTTACCCTACTTTAGAGGAAAGAAAGATTGTTTTTGATAGACCCTTGGCTCAAAAAGAAACATATCAAAGCAATTCAGGAAAAGAAATAGCGGAAGTGGAGAATGGTAGACCCTTGGCTCAAAAAGAAACATATCAAAGCAATTCAAGAAAATAAATAGCGGAAGTGGAGAACAAACAACAACAAACCCAATGTGTTCCCTGCAAGTGGGGTTTGGGAGTGTAGAGCATATTCAAACCTTACCCCCACCTTTTGAGAAGGTAGAGAGGTTATATCTATAAAACCCTTGGCAAAGCAAACAGTGAAAAAGAGACAACAACAGCAAATAGAAAAACCAACAAGATAATAAGATACAGAAACAACACGGAATGATAGAAATCTAAAAGTAAGGGAACCAAATGAATGATAGTCCAAGCAAAAGTAACATTAACTAAAAAAAGGCGACCTAATCCACTAAAGATCTTGCTATGTGCATGGTCCGGAGAAGGACCAGATTACAACGAGTTACCCTTATCCTGCATTTCTATGAGAGGTTATATACACGACTTAAACCCGTGAGCTTTCAGGTCACATGACAATAACTTGACTTGTTACTCCAAAGCCCTCCTTCTAAAGGGAACACTAACTACAACAAAATGATATTATAATGAACCACAAGAGGTTACTTACACGGCTTAAACCCGTGAGCTCTCAGATCACATGACAATAACTTTACTCGTGCAAGGCCCTACTTCTAAAGGAAACATTAACTACAACAAAATGATATTATAATGAAGTACAACAAACACCATACAACAATTGATTTTCATGATATAGCTAAATCCAAAGAGCCAAAATTAGAGAAGTACCAATCGCGTTGACCGCCCTCTTTGAATTCAGCATCGAGTTTCCTTTTTCTATCTTCTCCAAATTTGGTAAACTTTGAAGAAGTTAAAAAGAACACCAGTAACATCGCTCCAAACCTAACGAATCCAATCAAAAGACTCAGAAATCATAAAAAGTAAATCAATCAAAAACTAAGAATAAAGTATCTAAGCGACTGCAGCAGACCTGTAATTAACGGCGAGGTGAATAAACATGACGATGAATCCAGCAATAGCTCCGGACAAGCTGAGAGACTTGCGTTGATAAGATCTAAAGGCGATCGCCGATGAAAGAAGCGCAGCCACTGCCGGTTGAATCAAATGCTTTTCCATTTTTCACCTGAAAAGTTCACCGGCCGGCGACTACAACTGATTTTGGAGAGTATATAAGAGAGGTTGAAAGTGAGTGTTGCTAATATATTATGACTACAAAAACATGTGGTCCAGATGAATTCTGGTTAGAAGTACTAGGAGAGGTTAGAGTAGTATGACACTAGATACACAATATATTTTTGTTGTAGAGTGAGCTTATTTTGACTAAATTCTTTTTTCTTTTTTTAAAAATAAAATTAATTTTAAATTTTGAATTTGGGAATATATTTTTGTTGTAGAGTGAGCTTATTTTGACTAGATTCTTTTTTCTTTTTAAAAATAAAATTAATTTTAAATTTTGAATTTTAAATTTGAGGGTTGGAAGGTGAAAAATGAGAGAAGAGAACACGAATTAATCGAGTTATAAGATTGTCCTATTTGACTCAATTCTTTTTTAATTTTTATTTTAAATGATTTGTGCAAAAGAAGAAATATAGGAGAGGGTCTCGAATACAAGTAATCTAGCTATTAAGATTATTTTATTTTGACTAGATTTTTTAATTATTTATTTTAAAGGAGGGATTTAAAAGACGGAACATAAGGGACGAATTACAAAGCAATTGAGCTATTAAGATTGCTCTACTTTGTCTTGATTTTTTTAGTTTTTATTTTAAATGGGGAGCTTGAAAGGTTGAAAATGAGAAACGCAATTACAAGTAATCAAGTTATTGAGATTTCTTTTCTTTAACTGAATTTTTTTAATTATTCTTTTACATGGGGTATTCAAAAGTCAAAAAAATGAGGGGCAAATTACAAATTAATCGACCTATTAAGATTGTTTTACTTTGACTTAATTTTTTAATTATTATTTTAAATGAGGAGAGGTTGAAAATGAGGGAAGCGATTACAAATAATCGAGTTATTAAGATTACTCTGCTTTGACTGAATTTTTTTTACTTTTTATTTTAAATGGAGGACTCAAAAGGCAAAAGATGAGGAGCAAATTATAAAGCAATTGAGCTATTAAGATTGTTATCTTTTGACTGAATTTATTTTTATTATATTGTGTAATCAACTTTTTTTTATTTTTTATAATTATGACATGATCTAAGTTAACTAATGTCTAATTTCATAAATATTTATCATCTCTCACTGTCATTTCTTTTATTACTATCTTCATTTTAATATGTTTGTCTTTCTTTTTTTAGTCCTTTTTAATAATAATGCTTCGAAAACAATCTCTCTATCTCTATAAGGTAGTGGTGGTAAGATTTACGTATATTTTATCCTCCCCAAATCTCACTTGTGAAATTTCACTAGATATGTTGATGTTGATGTTTGTCACACCCCGGGAGGCTACCCTAGATGTAACCAGCACTCAGAGACTATTGTTAATCCTCAAGCAAACCATTTGGCATCATCACATTCATTCAATCAATAACTTAAAACAATTAGCAGAAGACTAAAGATAGTATGGGCACATCTAATCTCAAATGTCATATCAAATAAAAAGGCTAGTAGAAAGAACTAGCTCAACAAGTCTTACATCAACATTCGACTCGAGTCAATGAATCCTCTACCACTATCAGGTGGTGCCAATGACAGACCCATGGCTATCTCAATCAAAATAAAGCTGAGTCAATGAATCCTCTATCACTATCAGGTAGTGCCAATGACAGACCTATGGCTACCTCAATCAAAATAAAGCTAATAAATATTTAATTCTAAAGCAAGATGGAATAAAGATAATGAATCCTCCGAAGTAAGGGAGGCTCACCAATCAACTAAACGTCCCAAATCTTCAACGATGCGTTTATTTATGATCTTCAATCCTTGCATCTATATCATAAAATGATGCAGTCCAGAAGGGACATCAATATTTGGAATGTACTGGTATGTAAAATAGCTGAGTGAAACAGAAATAGGTAGAATAATATGGAACAACAATCAACTCAGAATAATAACAAATCAACATGTCAAGTGTATCTTTAAAGCAAGAATAAAGACTAGGCAAATAATTCATCTAACCTATCAATCCTCATCAATCAAATCAGACTCGGCTCAAAGGGACTCATCTCAACTCATCTCATCTGATCTTATCTCGATTTAGATTACTCAGTTTGAGAACTTTTTGGGAGTTTCTCTTATCCGATAATAATCACTTATGAGCCAGTGACTGTACAACAATCATGTTGATGTTGTCACACCCATTCTGTACTTGTCAGGTAGGGAACGAATCGAAATCATAATGGATTTGGATAATCAACTGATCAAGTCCTATTGTTTTAGGACAATAAGGTGAGGACCTGTTCGCTTTAATGGACTTAATCCATAGAATGAGAACTTGTCCGACTCTAACAGACTTGGCCCTTGAGTGAGAACTTGTCCGACTCTAACAGACTTAGTCCACTCCTACGCTTGGCGACGTAGTTTGACGAGTGCAAGTTGGATTAACTCTTACTCTTTCGGTGTCCTATACCCCTCCCATGACTCAATGCTCATAAAGAAATTCATCCAATCAAATCATCTTAATCAGCCTCATGGAGGCACAATCTTTCAATAGTTTCATAGAAACTCTAATCATCTCATCAATCAATAGCTCAAGGCTTGAAACAATCTTTAGGGAACAATCGAATAGAGAAATCATTAAAGTTTATTTGGGAAGCTCATGGACCATCAAGTACTATCAATCTATCACCATTCTCATATCACAATCACAATTGACATCCTCAAATCAAAGCTCTAGACTCAATCCCTATCTTCCTTCGTGCATGCTTTCGAAAATAATCATGTAGGTTTTATGCAATATTTCATATAAAGTATTCAATTCAAGAAAACAAGTTTATGATGATCATCAACATATGAAAATACATATAAGTAATATACTTTTCAAGAACCCATTCAAGAACCATGTATGTAGACTCATGAACTTTCAACTTTCTTTTAAGATCATCTATGGGGCACATGAGAGAACAATCTAATATTTTTAGTTTAGCATTACATACCTGGTATGAAGCTTTAATGATCAATCTTCAAGAATCCTTTTTGAATTTTCCCCAAATCAAGCTTCTTTCTTCTCTTATCTCAAACCCTAATCTTTCAAGTGTTAGAAAAGGACTTAGAATGGGATTTAAGACCCTATTTATGCATCAAAACAATCTAATGTGTTTTGAATTTATGAGGGGTTGGGAATTGATCGGAATGCCCTTCAAATTTAAAAAAAAAACTTCGGAACACCCAGTCCACATCCCGGTACATTTTTTGACTGAAAACTCAAAACGTGTTGAAAAAAATATTTTCCTATGAAATACATATAAATCGCATTCATCAAATGCGTTTTATGTGTAATTTTTCTTAAATCGCTTTTTGATCAATTTTATCAACTCCCACCGAAAAAATTTTAAAAAAAATATTGCGTTTTATGTGTAATTTTTCTTAAATCGCTTTTTGATCAATTTTATCAACTCCCATCGAAAAAATTTTAAAAAAAATATAAGTGTAGGGCCACGTTCCTAGCGGGTCGCGCCTTGGGCGCACACCGACATTATTTGGAATTAATTACAATAACTTACCTTTTGACTTGGTCGCTCAAAAATCAGATTTTTCATCAAAGCTTGGGAAGACACGTTATGCGCACGATTCCATTCTAGAGGTATTTCTGTAATTTTAGCGGGTGTTACATTGTTTGTCAAAATTCCAATTAAATAAAAATCAAACAAGCAAATTAAAACAGAGAAAATTGTTTTATTCTTTTTTTGGGGTAAAAAATTCTTCTATCCTCTTGTAGTTTACCAATTTTTATTTGGCGTGGTGTAGTGGATATGGTTGTTTCTCCCTTAATTAGAGTTCTCGAGTTCAAACCCTAGCAATGAAACAATCTTTTGTAAAAAATGATTCCCTAAATAAATCCTACATAATGCGAATTTGAAATAATCAAACTTCAAAGTATACACCAAATATCGAATGGCCAAACAAAAGAATCTTTTCTGATCTCTCTTTGTGTGCCAGTTGCCACTTTTAATTTTATGTGACACTTCAAAAAGTTGATACATTTTTTAAATAGTTCTTACATAAATTTAAAAGATATAATAAAGTCATTACATGATTTATTTTAAAAACTTCAGTTTTAATAGAATATATTACATACATTCAAAAGCATTATCAAATAAGAAATTAAACAGTATCTAAACTCTATATATATTATTTTTTCTAATAAAATTTATCAAAAGATCCTGATAACTTAAGAGTTTAATGTACAAACTCTATATCCTGATACTTTATATAATTATAAGATACTATGATATCGTATTTTTGAAAAATTCACTTATAGTATAACTTATCAAGTCTCTAAATTAATAAAGTCAATCATGTGAGGTTATGTTTAAGTGTAATTATTGAGGGCTTTTGTGTCTATCGAAAGCTTTCTTGTTTCTTTTTAATCTTTCGTTGCAATAAATCAAAAGATGAATTTTTAGAAGAGACTAAAACTATAATGTTTAGAAGAGACTAATTTAGTAGTAAAATTGGTCCATGTGAAAATGAATTTACAAGAACAAGAAAATGCCAGACCTTTTGAAATTCATGTATAGTATAATTACATATTTGTTACATTCTTAATCAAAGATTTTCAGTTCGAATTCTGAATATGAAGTTACTTTTATTATTTTAAAAAATGTGTTATCTCAAATATGAATTTTCTACTTGAATTCAAATTAATTATGCCTCAATATAATATTATTGTTGTAGTACATTTTTATTTGATTTTTATAATGTATCATTTTGTTTCATAATATAATTTTCAACAATAATAATACATTCATGTAATTTCATAAGTTAAATTTGACGAAGGTAATGTGTACGTAAACATTACTTCTAACATGATATTATTTATAACTAAAAATTAAATGAATTAATTCCAAAGTACTTGACTGAAAGATAAACTTGAGATTAAAGAAATTATTTTCACTTTTGTAAATATGCGTGTACATTAAATTAATTATTAATCATATATATTTGAGATTCAGTTTGAAGTATGACTATCAAAATTGTAGCAAAAAATATTAACTGAACCAGCTTCTATTTCTACCTCTCTACAGTGTAAAAACAAACTCCCTGGATTTCATTTTAATTGTCATATTATATTTTTTAAAAGTTAAATTAATTAATTTTTAAAATTAAATTAGATTAAATTAATTTAATATTTTAAAATTAAAAATTTATTCAAAAAGGATTATTGATCGTAACTTTTATATATATATATATATATATATATCTTAAAATAATAATCAAAATCTACATAATTTGACTATAAAAATAAAAATTATGATAACTAAAATAAAACGAATAAAGTATTTTTTAATAAATAAAAAATAGAAAGGATCATCAAAAATATAATCTCATTTTAAAAAATCAATCCGCTCCACCCTGTTTCCGCAACCACAAAAGACCAAATCGGCCTGGTCTAGATAAGTTTAAACCCCCCCACCTCACATAATCGCATTCGACTCGTTCCATTATCATCCCTAACCATATTTGATAATTGACAACTATCATTTAATTTAAACCCACCCACCTCACATAATCGCATTCGACTCGTTCCATTATCATCCCTAACCATATTTGATAATTGACAACTATCATTTAATTTCACATGTAGATGTAGGGACTAAAAATTTAATTACATGTGTATAATCACATTCGACTCGTTCCATTGCCATCCCTAACCATATTTGATAATTGACAAATATCATTTAATTTCACATGTAGATGTAGGGACTAAAGATTTGGTCACATGTGTCATAATATTAATATCCGTGTTATTTAATAGTGGTAGTGTTCCTTACGTCTCAAAGATGTATCACACATCCATTAACTTTGCTTTTAAACTTTAATTAAATAAAATATATTACTTTCTTGGCACAAAGAAAAGATTTAATTATTTAATATAGTCATAATTTGAACAAAAGAAATAAGAGAGTGACAACTTCTTTATTCTCTAATAGGCTTAAGTCACTAGTGTGCTATTTTTGACAATCAAAACTTGACTTTTACATCTATAATTTATTTAATCAAATTTTCAAAACTATTTTATTTGAAGCTAGAAAAAATGATTTTTTTTAGAGACCAGAAGTTTGTGTTTTGACTATCACCTTATTGAAATTTGTACTTTTTGATAAACAACCACTCACCAATATTTTTCTTATAAAATTTTGAATTCATATTGTAACAATTTATTTTAAGATAGAAATTTTACACCGATAAAATACATGAAAAATGTTAGGTATATAAGTAAGTAGACTTTATCTACTAGAACGCATTTTAAAGTCGTATAGGTCTAAGTCCAAGCGGACAATATCATTAGCAATCTGAACTGTTACAAATGGTACTCCCTCCGTCCCAAATAAATTGAATATTTGAGGCTTTTTTCAATGTTCAAAATATTTGAATTATTCAAAGTTCAAAGTGAATATTTTAGACTTTATTCATATTTGCTCTTTCATTTATTGAAATTTTATATTTTCTAGGAGAAATATTACACCACATATTTATGGTTTTACAAAGGGCAATAGTGGAAAGTATGGTGTAAATTTTATCTTTAAATTTTTTCTCAATATGTATGCATTACCTCACAAATGCGACGGAGGGAGTATCAGAGCCACTATGATCCTTTATTAGCTTTATTGATGTGCGTGAGAGTTCAACTGAGTTTATTAGGCAAATCTCATACGATGGGAAGGACGTTGAGTCCATAGAGGGGGTGTATGTAACAAGTCATATTAGAAGTCCTCTGAATTTAGGTAAATCTCATGCGATGGGAGGACATTGAGTCCATAAAGGGGGTGTATGTAACAAATCATCTCAAAATAGAAGTCATATATCGGTAAAACACCATAGAGGAGTATGTAACAATTCATCTTAAGATAGAAGTTCCACGTCGGCAAATACACATACAGGAGGATATATGAATAAGCATAGCATGTCTTACATACTAGTGATGCGTTTTAAAGTCATATTGATTCAGACTCAAAGCAAATAATATCACTAGCGGACTGAACCGTTCCACGTATATTACTCCATTTTAAATGAATAAGTAACATTTGTTGTCACAAAGATATTAATATTATTAACTAACCTTATGTTGCATCTATTTATATCCAACCAAACTTCAGATTAAGATGGTGATACCAGAACAATGACAGAATTAGCAGATACATGGAATTATTATTTATAATGTACACAAGGAAAAGTTTGGTTCCTAAAAGCCAAAAGTAAGGTATGTGTCACTCTAAAAAGGAGATAGATCAAACAAAATAAATGTGAATATCATAAAGTTATTTGAGTTATTCTAAATCTTTATTAATTCTTAGATGAATAGAATTTGAGTTATTCTAAATTTAATACTTTTAAATTTTGTATTGATATAATATATAAACATGCCGTTGAAATTGGCATTAACTAATATTTATACTCCTGAATTTTAGGTGTGTACAAACAGGGGCAAATTTACATTCATTCAAGGGTAGTTAGATGAACGCTCTTCGTCGGAAAATATTTTTGAATATATAGGTATTTTGATGTATATCAATTGTTGAACACCCTTAAACAAAAATCACCGACTCATGTTCTAAAAGTATGAGCACCCATGACGAAAATGTTGGTTTCGTCATTGTGTACGAGTAGACACTCAAACTTATACAAAATTGAATATACAGACACAATCGTCCTATGTGACATCCTATATGATGTCTTACGTTTATTATTTCACATAAGACATGTGTGTTTACTTGTTCAATTTTACACAAATTTAAATACTTACTTATGCACAACCAAAATTAGAAGGCATAATTATTAGTTGAAACCAAGTTAAAGAACACGTTTATGTATTATATATATATATATATATATATATATATATTTACTTACGTGTGGCTGGCTAGATATTCTTCTTTTATGAGTCATCAAATAAAGTTTGCTGACAGGAAAAATTGTTAGATATATGTACAATTTGATTTGAATTGATCCATCGATTACACATGCTACCAGCAGATATAATTTCCAATTTTTTTCTGATGTTAGGTAAATAATATTCTCTCGGTTCTATTTTAATTGTCATAATTTTTATTTTTACAATCAAATTATATAAATTTTGACCAATATTTTAACATGTATTTATTCATCATATTAATATGAAAAAATTACAATCAATGATATTTTTCGTATAATTTTTTAACATCTAAATTTTTATTTTGAAAGATCAAATTGATTTAGTCTAATTTTAGTTTTGACAATTAGTCAAATTGACTTTTGAAAAACGCAACATAACAACTAAAAGAGACAGAATTCAAAGAAATCGTTGAACTATTGCTACGAGCTTTCAATTAAAAAATATAATTTTAAACTATAAAAAATATATAATCTCTTCATTCCATTTTTTATGACACTCTTTCATTTTTAATATGTCTCAAAAAGAATGTCATCCTATTATAATCAGAAATAATTTAACTTTAAAATTCTTCTTTTACCTTTAATGAAATAATTTTCAATCACAAAAATATCTATGAATAATTTTAAACTATCAAATTCAAAAATATTAATTTTTTCTTAAATAGTGTGTCATATTAACTTAATACCATACTTTTAATTTATAAATTAGCAACACTAAGTCCTTATCACCTACAATTCAATTATCATATTGCTATACTTTTAGCATCTATAAAATAGGTACAATAATTTGACATTTCCTAGTAACTAGATATGACAATATAGCCTCATGTCTTAATTCATTGATATTTGCCTTGAAATTTGTAGCATTATGATGTGTTTGTGAAAATTACAAATAATAATTGAAAAATAAAATAAGGAAAATAAAATATCCTTGGAGGCAATGCAAAGATGCCCATTTTATGATATTAAAATGCTCTTAACCAACACAATGTCACTTGCCATATACTCTTTTCATTCCTTTTAGTTTGTTATGTTGCATTTTTTGAAAATTAATTCGACTAATTTTTAACATTAAATTATATTAAATAAATTTGATATTTTAAAATAAAAATTTAAGTATTTAAAAACTATATAAAAATATTATAAATTATAATTTTTTTATATCAGTATGATAAAAAATACATCTCAAAATATTAGTCAAGTTCATATTGTTTGACTTTTAAAAAAAATAATTACAACTAAAAAAGAATGAACAGACAAAGCCTCTTCGTTTCAAATTATCAATCATAATTTTCTTTTTTACATAAATAATTTAAAAATAATTATTTATAAAAATCACGATCTATGTCTTTATTCTTTTAAGAAAGCACAATAATAATTTGCTACTCCAAAAACTAACCAACCTTACTTTTATCCTACTATTAGTGACATGTGACTCATCATACCATAATATAAGCCATCTAAATTTACTATAGTAATTTGAGTTTAACTAAAATTTTATCACTTGAATCATTTTGATTCTACATTAATTACATTCACTATAGTAATTCGAATTTAACCAAGGTTAACTCTACTCTTTAACAACTACAAGCTAGTTATATCTATTGTCTATATTCATTCTATAATTTGAAACTTATACAAGGTTTTGCCAATCGAACTACCTTCCTGATACACTTCGATAATTACAAGCTAGCTACATCAACCACCTATACATTCACTATAGTAACTCGAGCTTAACTAAGATTTTATTATTTGAATCATTTTAATGCTATCTTGTCAAGACGATATGGATCACTATCACTATAAATAGATGCTTTAATTTTTCTAAACTGTGTTCAATGACACCTGCTATTAACTGGATCTTATAATAGGCTTTACCAATTGAATCACCTAATTAATGCTACATTTCGACAGTTATAAGCTAACTACAACAACCACCTACCGTTAATTCCACCAATCCTAGCTTATTCAAAACTTGACCACCCTAGCTAACACGATTTAAGAAAAGGGATTTGTTTTTTGGATCAATCTTGTTGCACTGGGCGTGTCTAGCACTAGTTACCTCTCCTGTATGATTTGAGACCTATTGCACAGAAATAAAATTTTATTATGTGTCCACTCTACGAATTTTTTTTACCATAAAAAAAAAAGTTTTAAGCACACAACTTTATCAGAGTTCATCATTTTTTTAATTGATAGCTCAAGGTAAATAATCTGTTTTCTCTTTGTCCTTATTACTAACATGAACTAAAGTGATTCATTATTTTTAATCGCAATATGCAGACCACTAATTAATAATTTAACTAGACAAGAAGTTTTTTTTTATCTATTATGTTTCATTTATATTTTCCTTTATTTAAGTTTGTATCACTGCTGTCCCTGTTAGATGTTACAGGAAGCTCCCTTCTTTATGCAAGAACATTTATTATATGATAGATCAAACAATGTCCTACAATGAGAACTTTGTGTCCACTAATAAATAAATAGATTTAGAATTTTGAATTTATGCTTTTAAAAATGAGTTAATGATCAAAAATATTTTGAGCTATCACTTTTTGCAAGCCTCTTACTTTAATTAATTGCAGTTTTTTTTCTGCTTGGACTATCACCATCAATACTATCTATTAAAACACATCTAGTTAAGTAGTTGATGATAGTTTAAATAAGAAAAGAGAATTACTGATAGTTGACTTAGTCAATTTCAAGGTGTGTTTTAACACATTAATGATAATTGTTCAGGTAGAAGACAACTGATGGTTGGAGTGTGAAATTCGCCAAAAATAATAGTTCATATGTGTTTTTGATAATTATTTTCCTTTTTTTAAAAAATTTAGAAAAAAAACTAAGGAAAAAAGCGAGCAAGAAAACTTTTTTTAATATAAACATATGATTGTGATTATTTTATCGAATTCGTAACTAGAACTCTAGCTCCACCGGCCCACCATTGTTGCCATGTGACTCAATATAAAGAAATTATATCTCTGTGTCACATCAATTATTCACATGCTATAACTTGATACTCCCCCATCCACAAAAAAATAATAATAATAATTAAAAAAAAAGTTTATAGTCACCATTATCCACAAATGTTCTCACCCTCTCCAAATAAATAGGGGTATAGTTTTGAGAAAACTTGTACCAAAAAATTTAGCCAAGAAAGAAAAAATCACATAGTTCAAAGTTAAAAAAAATATTTATTGAGAATTTAGTTCTTCAATGGCTTCCAATCTTCATATTTTCAAGAATAACCAAAAGAGTCAAAAAGTTGTTGTAGTAATGGTCCCTTTTCTAGCACAAGGTCATCTTAATCAACTTCTTCAACTTTCTTGCCTTATAGCATCTTACAACAACATAAAAGTCCATTATGTTAGTACAATAACACATACTCTTCAAGCAAAATTTAGAGTTATTAATTGTTTTGACTCTTTTTCCAAAATTCATTTTCATGAATTTCCTACTCCTAATTTCATCTCTTCAAATCCAAATCCAAATTCGCGAATTAAATTTCCATCTCATCTTCAGTCTTCATTTGAATCATCTTCTTATCTGAGAAACCCTGTGAAAAGGCTTATCCAAACTCTTTCAACCAAGTATCAGAGGGTCGTTATCATAAACGACTCTCTGATGGGATCAGTTGTTCAGGATTTTGTGTCAGTACCAAATACTGAGGCATACACTTTTCACAGTGTGTCAGTTTTTACTCTGTCCCTATTTATATGGGAGAGAGAACATAAGTCGCTTCCTATAGACCCTGAAATATTAAAAGATCTTCCTTCCCTTGAAGGTTGTTTCACTCCTGAATTTGAAAGACTTATGAAAAGAGAATACAAATACATGAAGTTTAACTCGGGCAAAATTTATAACACGTGTAGAGTCATAGAAGATCCTTTTCTTGATTTGTTATCAAAAAAATTGACCAATAACAAGGAAAACCAATGGGCTCTTGGCCCATTTAACCCCGTCACGATTCCCAAGAAAGGGTCCGATACCCAAAGACACAAGTGTTTGTTATGGCTCGATAAACAAGAACCAAACTCGGTTCTATACGTGTCATTTGGCACTACATCTTCATTTTCCGATGAACAAATAAAGGAAATGGCAATGGGACTAGAGCAGAGCGAGCAAAAATTTGTATGGGTGTTGAGAGACGCGGATAAAGGCAATATTTTTACCAAAGATTCATTAAGAAAGATTGAACTGCCAAAAGAGTTCGAGGAGAGAGTTAAAGAAAAAGGGATTTTGGTTAGAGATTGGGCACCCCAATTGGAGATCTTGTCACATTGTTCTACCGGTGGATTCTTAAGTCATTGCGGGTGGAATTCCTGCATGGAAAGTATCTCGATGGGCGTGCCGATTGCTGCATGGCCAATGCACTCTGATCAACCAAGAAACACTATACTAATTACCAAGATTCTTAAAATTGGAATTGTTGTTAAAGAATGGGCCAATAGGAATGAATTGGTAAAATCAAATATGGTGAAGAAATGTGTGGAAAAATTAATGGCATCAAAAGAAGGAGATGAAATGAGGAATAGAGCAAAAAAATTAAGTGTAGAAATTAGGAAATCAGTGGCAGAAGGTGGAGTTAAACGCATGGAATTGGATTCATTCATATCTCATATAACAAGATAATAAGTTCAGACTATGTTGCTCGAAAGCTTCAAAAATATTATTATATTTTTGTTCGATTCTTCAAAAAAAGCACTATCCCTCAATACTTTTGAAGAATCCGAGCAACATGAAATTTTAATAAAAATCAAGAACATTATAGTCTATGTATCAAAATTCCATTTGGACTTAACTTCTATATATTGATTGTACAACAATAAAATATACTAGTTATTTTTCATTGATTTGTATGTGTCATCTTGGTAAAGAAACAATTTTACCAAGATTAAAGAATTTTTAAATTTATGATTATTTATATTAATGTTACAATAATAATTGAATTCATGTGAATCGATAATCAATGCACTAACTTTGCACTAAGGCATAATGATTTTTTTTGTATCATTTTGATTTTATCAAATGTGTAAATTAAAGATTTTTCTTTGTATTTTATTGAATGTCTGATACTTATTTTGTATCTCAAAATAAATAGTTATTTATATTAAGAGTGTTTATGCTAAACCATGTAAATCTACCATGTATTGTTAAATAATTCAACCAAGTGAAAATACGTGTTGTTTAATTAGTCATAATTAAATATTAAAGTTCAATTAATTTAAATTAATGTTGAAATATCCATTTAAAAGATAAATTACTCCAAAGCAAAACAACTTTAACTTGAACTAAACTTTTTAGTTAAAGATGGACGAAATATCAAATATTTGTCCCTTCATTATAATTATTAATGATCTATCTTTCGATAATAATAAGATATTTATTATAATCGTAGAAATCAATTAAAGATAATATTTGTATAATTTTTTTATTCTATCTTGTGATAATACAAAAATTATTTCCATGTCAAAATCATCATCAATGTCTAGAAGTTAAGATTCAATCCATTAATATATTTTTTTATTTTTGATATGGTGTTCGGAGTTTGTGAAGTCCAGACTAAATTCGAATCGTAAACTGTAAGGCCCATTTGGAGGTGGCGCTCCCAATAGAAATTTTTCTATTTTCAGAGATCAAATTCAAAATCTCTGATTAAGAGTGAGATACTCCTATCAGTACATCACAACCCATATCGATACCCGTTAATATGTTGATAATGCAAAAATGGAGAAGTAAAGTACCAGGCCCCACAGACAAAGATCCATAGGTGATGTAAAGAATACAAAAACAAGTACAACACTGAAGTGTTGACAAGTAAACTGAAAATGAACAGTTGAAAAAGATGGAAAAAAGAATTTGAATAGAAATGACCTTTTTCTAAATCTGTTTTAAAACATCTTTTTTCCTTTTTAATAATATTTAATTTAAATTATTCACGTAAAATATTTAAGATCATCAACAATACACAATCTACAAGTAGAGTCTGGAGGAGAATAAAAATATACACAGATCTTATCACTACCTTATGGAAGTAGAAAGACTGTTTCCAAAATCTCAAAAATATCATCCGCAAAAACAGAAAATATTAAATATAAAACGGCTAGAGTGGACAACAACTGACAATTTATAAAGACAATAAAAATAACAAAACAAATGACAAATAATAGCAACACAATATATATCGACACAACTACTTTTACTAACATATTATATCGCAAGGTCAAATATCATCTTACCTCTACTAACCGTTTAATCTTCTATCCTAACATGTGACCTTTACTCTTTTCTATCTAAGATCATGTTTTCGATACACTTATTGAGATAAAAGAAGAACAACTAGTTGTGTCTAGATAATGGTGTACAGTTGAGATAAAAAGAAAATGTTGAAGTGGTTTTGTTCCTATCTTCAATAGCCATTGATCATTACTGATAACCATTTTATTTTTGTGTGGAAGAAAATTATTTTATTTTTTCCAGGCCTTATCAGTACTGATATGAATGTTGTACAGGTGGCTAGGATAATTTGTGATATATATGAATAAATTAATTGAAAAGGATAATGATGAGTTTTTATTTATTTATTATGTCAGTGACACAATGGCTCTTTTCTTACTTGGACCCCAACTGTAACACTTTGATACATGATTGGACATAATTTTTAAAGTCCAAGTCTAAGAAGCTGATTTGCCAAATCAAAGAATTGAATTGTTGAATTGACATCCAACAAATTAAAATTAGAATTAGATAAGAAGACATATAGTCAGTCATTCTTCTTTATTTTCATCATTTTAGTGCAACCACTGATATATTGACAACATTTTGAGTAACCACTGATATATTGACAACATTTTGAGTAACTCTGTATGGACCAAACAAATCACCAGTCTTGATTGTTACAAAGGACGATGCTACTGTGTCGAATAGTATTGTTAGAGAAAAAGATCAAATATATTGCTTATATAGCTGACCCTTTAGATCTTTTTGAATTTCATTACCAATATGTTTATATTTGGGTTCAAAGCCCTGCGCGCTCTACATCTGGAAGATCTACGAATCCATCCTGCTTATACTAAAACTTCCTAAGGTCCGTCTCATGAAGATCCCACGAGATGTGTCTGAAGATGATAGAATATATAAAAACCTTACCTTATATAAATTTGTGTACCTTAAGAAGTTAGATAAAATTACTTTCCATAAATCCACCCTTGACTGAAAGAACAATGAAAAGATGTTGCCAATGACAATTGACAACCATAAAAAAATTGGAGAATCAAGGCCTCATCATATATCAAATATAAATTATGAAATGCCTCGTGTACAGTAAAAAAAAACTTATCACTAAGGTGATCAACATATTACAACACTACAGTGCCCTTATAACTTCAATATCTATCCGACTGTTTCTCTATTATGGGCACTTTCTTGAAGACTTAGGCCAATTATGGCAGCAGATTCATTGGTTTGCTGCTAAAAATAAAACTCACTTCTAAGCCTTGGGACTGCAGAGGCTCTTAATGTCCTTATCCTTGAGATACCATTCAGGTATAATTTTGGAAGCATGTGGATAGAGATCTTTGTATGCATTCTTTATAGTGCCTTCTGCAACTGTGGTTGCAATGGAGATATCTGCATATGCACCCTTTCAGTCAAACTAGATGTACAGAGCTAGAAAAAAACACCCAACATTTATGTGTATATATAGCTTCAGCTTATCCAGGTGTGCACTATTTCTTACGCAATCAATAGTCGACTTGGAAACAACAAATATATAGCGTTGGAAGCAAGAATAGCGTGGTAAATATAAAATACATTGCCCAGGCTCACAAAAAGAAGGTAAATGGCCAAACCTCGCAGTGGTTTCTTTGAATCTGTAAGCTGCGTTAGCATGTATATTATTGCTGCAGCAATTGAAATGGGACTCCTCCTGCAAAATCAGGAATAAACATTTATGTTACTTTGACCAACAAGATAGCCACGGATTGACAACCATTCTCCTTCATATTCTCAGTTGTTTAGAGCTCCGATATCCTCACTAAAATGCCTCAAGGAGCCTCGCATATCATTCCATTAAAGATACAGAGTTGAGCATTGCTTGAGAGGTATCCCGAAGAAGGGAAATTCAGGCCGTGCCTTGAACTCATCTGACAAAGCCCCTATCAACTACGCAAGACCCAAGAGCAGTTTTCATTCATGTCAAAAGTTTGTGATCATAGTTTCAGAATAGAATGCAATTTTCAAAACTAGAATAGGTTAGGGACTGAATGTAAAAATGGAAACGTTCTCATCCCACTGCAGAAAATAACCAACTTTCACTTAGAAACTACTTAACATTCATATCCACAATCTACTTATTACTAGACTAAGATTACTGGAGGGTAACACACGTTGATAACTTGATTAAACAATAAACTGCAACCAAAAATTACTCCTGTACCTTATATCAAACTCTTCTGACTTCTTGACAGTTTCCTGAACAGCCTTAATCTCTTCATGGTTCATTCCAATGTTAGAACAGAAACGTCTCTGGCATTCATGCATGGTCCGTATCAGAATACAAAACCATTCATATTGTATTGAATGCACTCGCAAAAGTGAGCAGACCACAACAATTGCTCTCACTCACCAGATAGTCTCCAGCATGTATAGTGCCCATCTCCATTGATTCTCCCATTTCAACCTTCAGTTGTTTCACAATGAACTCTTTTGCTCGGCCAATTTCCTTCTTTGTAGCTCCATTGGCAATTGAGCATATTTCTATGTAACACCCAAAGGTTCGGAGAAGTTCATGCAGAGGACTAAACCATTAATCTACATAATCAGATATCATGGAAATACCTTTAACAGTGCGTGCTTTGCCTTCTTGGCGACACGCAATGTAAATACAAGCAGCCACCAAGGCATCCAGATTCCTTCCTCTTGTACACTTCTGGTCTTCCAACCTTTTGTAGATCTCACTTGCTCGGTCCTGCAGAAGATTAAGGGAAAGATGCATGTTAAAATGACACGGAGACTTGTTCTTACATGATGGAAAAGAAAATTAATCCCAATACCATAGGGTTCAATAAGGATAAAGTTAAAGATAGGTTCCTATAGAAGGAATTAAAAGAGTACTACCTTGAGCCTTAATCTTCATCACCCATATATATGTACCCATTGTTCTTAAAACTCAAATGTTTGACGACAAAAACTAATAGTGTAACTTAACATGGGACAGAAGAGTAAAACACTAGACTAAGTTGCTTTGGATCTATAATCACGACCAGCAGGTAGGTCGTGCACCATTTAATGATCATGATACTCCTTCAGGCATACGAATGAATCCAGAGTTAAGGAACTAACAGTAGAGAGATCGAGACACATGTAAAGCTACTTAATCATATTATTTGTTTCACAAATTTTTCAACAGTATGGGAAGGGTTAACTCCAAGAGAAAGAAATGGGGGTCACTGAATCTTTCGATCTCCACAGATAATACAACAGTAAGACAGAAAGTATCATAGATGCTGATGGTCGTTGTCAAGGAAGGATACCTGGCAGTGGTGGCTGCATAAGCTGGGCACCCTTTGAGTTATTATTTCAAAATATCACTTAGAATATCATAGCAGACATGGGCAGATATCATCACAATGTGATGTGTAAGTCATCTTCTTCAAACAAGAACAGAGTGGAATATAGCAGTGTGGCACTCAGAATTTCAGCAAAAGGATTTGAAGGACTTGGATTACCAGAATAAGAACTACTACACCTTATAAAGTATTGCGTTCAAGGTGAAGCTCGTTTAGTAATTGAAGATATATTATCAGCAAACTGGTAAAAAGAGATTTGAAAAGAGCACGCAATAACAATTCAAAAATTCGCTCCATTTTTGTAGGCAAAAAAAGAGAAACAAGAAAAATCTAACAAAACAGGACACACCTTTATGGTAGAAACAAGGCTCAACCTGCAAAGAAAGAAAAAGCCATTAGTAAAATTAATGTACACAACAATGGGGAACACACTTGGCTAATCCAACAAAAATATCAACTGGATTCTTAATCTTACGAATTTCGTGCAAAGAGGACAAAACACAAGTCAAAATCACAACAATATGTATATGAAACCAATAAAATCACTTAGTTAGCCTTCTTGTACTAATTCTCCGGACTCGTCACCAATTTTCCTGATGTAGAATTTTTTTTATTATTATTAATTTTTTTCTTGATTTATTTCATAATTAATGACGTCCGAATGCAGTAAGAATATAACGCACACACAATCATTATAACAAATCATCGGAACCAAGGATAAATGAAACAATTGTTATGGTAACAGCAAACTAATCAAATTATAATATCACACCTCACAAAGGACTTCCCTCCAAAAGCTAAAAGGCAGAGAAAAAGATTAGCTGCTGCCCTGTTAGGTCACGTTATAGTGTTCTGGTTAGAACTGGAAGAAAAAAAAGCAGTGGCCTTGGAGAATCCTATTAGTAAAATACAAGGTGCCACAAAGGTGGTCCATTTAACATGAATTGCTATGCATAGAGCATGTCTTACTCATTGCAGCAAATGTATATTTGTGAAAAGTATTGTTCTGTATACTGGCAGATTCAGTGTATGTTATACAAATCTTTTTGGAATAAATGGATAACGCAAGAAACTAAAAAGGAGTTTATCACTATCAGTAATTGGAGAAGACAAAGGATGAAACCGCAGCTCAAAGTTCTGTGGAATACCACCCTAATGTGCATAGTAAGGACTATGTAGACGGGAAGGAAGTCGAAAAGTTTTGAGGGAAGAGCAGCAGCACTTCATAAAACATAGTTTCTTATATTACTTGGTGTTTTGGTATGTAATATGATAAATGTAAATCATCACCACCATATCTTGTTGGACTTTATTGACACCTTGCAATAAAGGAGGCTTAAATTACATACAACTATTTTTTGCAATAAACTTTACTTACCAAAAAAGTAACTATGAGAAACAGAAAGTGATATTTCCCCTGTAGAGTATTGTCTTGCTAATCCTTCCTTACTAGTAGTCGTAAGAGACAAGTACTCGCAGTATTTCTCCATAGTTCCTTGTCATACGATTTCTATTACAATCTACTATCTCTTGTACTCCGATTATTGCACTATTTTATTTTTTGTTTTAGTTACCGTTCTATTTTTTCAGAATTCTTAGGTCATGCTTTCCTTAGTATCTGCTTTGATATGTTTTTTCCTGAGCCAACGGTCTATTGGAAACAGACTCTCTACCTCCCAAGGTAGGAGTAAGATTTGCGTACACTCTCCCTCCCCAAACCCCGCCAATAGAATTACATTATTTATGTTGTTGTTGTGTTGTACTTCAAAGTTCAAACAACACCTCTAAGTAACATTCAAATTCATTATCAGATTCTCCTGGGTTAATCCATTTTTGGTCCCAATAGCCAATAGCATACACCACTGAAATCTAATCAACCATCATCCTAATGTTTTCTTACATTTTCTCAGTCTCTAATTAAAACCCCACAAGGGTTTTACCACTTAAAAACTCAAGAAACCAAAAAGAAAATGAAACTACTCTCTTACTCCCAATTTTCAGGACTATATCAGACTAGGCCAAGTCATCTTTTGGCAGTTAAAAATTTCGTAAAAAAAGGAAATATTCTTAAACTCGGTTGAAGTTCAATAAATTTACCTATCAGCCATATTAGCAATTGCCTTAAAAGCCATAACTAGGGCACGTTCAGGATCACCACCTCGATTCTGCAACCTAGCTAGAGATGAATCTCCATTACTCCCAGTAGGACCTTTAGAAATGACAGTAGAAAGACCGACATCACCAAGCAACGGGTTAACGGGTCCTCCAACACGGTTCGGGTCATGATCACCGGATTCATCAGCAAACGTACGCCACTCAGAAGTCTCATCAATTGACCTCGATTCCAGCACAAGCCCACATTCCGAACAAACTGTATCACCGGCGGCGTGGTCAAACACCACCTCAGTGTTCCGCTTGCAGTCCGAACAGTACAAGTCACCCATCCCAGAGACCCGACTCGAAACTATACGAACCCGAAATTGAGAAAATCGATATGGGATTCTTCGTCGGAAGCTGTGAATTGAGCTAGAAAGATAAGGTATTTTGCGCTGGTTATGGAGTTTTCTGTCTCTGAAAAATCTGTGTTGACGTCAATGGCGAGGAAGTAAAGTTGACTGCAGAACAAAAATGTGGTCAACCGGGTATTTATAAACCCGAAAAGCTGAAACGGGTCGGTGTGAGTGGGCCCACGTTTCGCTCATGCAAAAAAACGTGGAAATATTTAAACCAGGTGGAAGATTTTTGAGAAAATGATCAAAATGGTCGGAAATGTTTGACAACGTTTTATTTTGGTCCTTAATATATTTTACTTTATTAAAATGATTCTTAAAGTATGGTAAATGTGTTCATTATGATCCATAATATATTCCACTTTATTGAGATAGTCCGTAAATGTATAACAGAAGATATTTATTTTGGTATTTTCTCTTAAACCTAACAAATTTATAAAATATATCTCACCAGGGATATGACCGTAGAAAAAAAGGAGTAGAGGTCACGTATTAGGATAGAATGTTACCAGACTAGTGATGTAATAGGGGTAGAATAATGTTTGTCTTGTGATATAGTAGGTTAGTAGAATTACTTATATCTTTATATCTTATGACTTATATTGTCATTGTCCATCTTATATTTATTACTTTTATTATCTTGATATACTAGTACCATTTGTTTTCTACTTTAGTCATATTTTTTTTCATATCTAGTATTTTCTACTTATGAAACTTGATATTTTTTAGATGAGGGTCTTCCGCAAACAATCTCTCTATCTCCATGAGATAGCGGTAGGTTTTACGTACATCTTACCTCTTCCACCGCCCCCCACATACTGAGATCCCGCTTTTGCTTATGGAGCTTAATGTTTTTGAAATAAGAGTCTTCCGAAAATAATTTTTCTATCTCTATGAGGTAGCGATAAGGTCTGCATATGTACATTTTACCCTCCCCCAAGATCCCACTTGTGGGATTTACTGAATATGTTATTGCTAGTAATAATGAAATACTTAAATAATGTATACACAAATCTAATATATTTAATGACACAAATATATTATTTGAGCTAAATCTTACTATACTCGATAGAACACGAATATGGCCAGTAAATGTGTCTCTGACGATGGACCACTAAATCTGTCTCTACAATGATAGTAATAAATCAAGTGTAATTCCACAAGTAAAACTTCTCTTAGCATTGAAAAATTAGTCATATTCAATTTTAACTATAATTACAACTTGTCTCATATTTGATTTCGTTCAATTACAAACTAAAAATTTCTAAGATAAAATTAAAAAAATTGAACTAAATTCAAGATACGTTATGACATATATTTAATTTTATTCAATTTTTAATCATATAATGATATTATTTTTAGTATACCATATGCTCAAATAAATTACTAGTTCATTTAAAAGATAAAAAGCACAAATAAATATAGTATCAATCCATATAAATTACTTTCCTTCTACGTTTCATTTAATATCAAAATGGTCGATTGAATATGAATTTTTAAAAAATTATAAACTTTATTGAAAATAAATTGGTTTTCTTCTATTTTATCTATTTATAAATTATTGAATGGGACACTAAATTTAAAGGGAAAACAAATAATTTTTTCAATATATCATACTATACTTGTTTTTTTCTAATTCTTAAATATGTCATACTATATTTGTTTCTTTTCCCAAATTAGCGTTGATCACATTACTCAAACTAGGAAAGCTTACCTAATATACTATATTTAAAAATACTTATTATTGATAAAAAATTTAATGCATCTATATTGCATGTATAATTCACTTTTAATACATATTGCAATTATTTTTTTTACCAAAATAGGCCTAAACCCTGATACATTTCAACACACTTATAAGACATTTACTTTGTTGAAAATTACTTTTATATATAATGCAGTGTATTTATATTATATGTATAATTCATTTTTAATATACAGTGCAATTTTTTCTTACCAAAACAAGTATAATATATTTTTCTATAATACATATATTAATTTATTTTTAATACATAATAAAGTTTCTACAAATGATAAATATATTTTAAATGATATACTTAGATAATAAATAAAAAGTACATTTAAAAGCAATAAATATTTTTACTTGAAAAAACTAAAAAAGATGATTATCCCAACTTTAATTTTCATATTACATTAATGATAAAAGAGAAATTAGAATTCAAAGCTTAGGCCCATTAAGCCCCTTGGGCTGGATTGGCACAAACCCCAGATAACTCACCAATTCAATAAAGCCCACAAAGAGCCCGTCCACAATTCAATATCTTTTCCTCTTAATTTACGCGATATTATTTACATTTTGAGAATTAAATAGTTTAATTTAAGTTTCAGATATGTTGACCAGTTGTCCTGTGTGGCAGACTCTCGCAAGAAATTTGTGGGCAGACAGAAGAACTTATTGTTCGTCAGGCAAAAGCACCAGACGAGATCACTCTATCATGAATCTATAACTCGATTAAGATTTTCTAAGGAATCATCCATCCTAATTATCTCTTAACTCACTTAATTATATAACAATAACAACAACAACAACATACCCAGTAAAATTCCACAAGTGGAGTCTGGGGAGGGTAGGATGTACGCAGACCTTACCACCACCTAAGTAGAGAGGCTGTTTCCTGGGAACCCTCATCTCAAAACCCATCCGCAGAACGGCCAACTCACTTAATTATATAACAATAACAACAACAACAACATACCCAGTAAAATTCCACAAGTGGAGTCTGGGGAGGGTAGGATGTACGCAGACCTTACCACCACCTAAGTAGAGAGGCTGTTTCCTGGGAACCCTCATCTCAAAACCCATCCGCAGAACGGCCAACTCACTTAATTATATCTTAAAGTAAAATTATACAACAACCAAAAAGTAGATTTAAATGAACAATTATACTAACCCCCTCTTCCTCTCTTTTTCTCCTTCTTTTTATGCTCTCTTTTTCTTTCATGACTCCAATTTTTTTGTCTTCATAACATGATTGATATTTTTCTTTAAAATAATATAGAAATGACAAAACGTGCTCTCCCAAAAAAGATATGTCGTTGAAAATAGAAAAAGAGTTATTCCCTTCATCTATTTTTACGTGTTCACGATATTAAAATTAGACGTTTAATAATATTTATTTATATTATAAAATTAAGAAATAATTTTATTATTAATTTTTAATTTATTTTTATTATTAAAATAATTTAATAAAATTATCTCTATGCATAGAATTTCAATACTTAATTAAAGCCGTAATCGAGGGATATCTTAAATCTATCAAAAATTGTCTGTTCCGGCGACATTTAAGGATGTCTTTTTTTCTTTTTCTCAATAGTACTTTTACAATGTTAGTCGTATATTATTTCTGTCCAAAAATATTTATCATATTTATTTTTTAAAAATTAAATCAATATGTTTTATTATATTCATATAATAAAAATACAATTTTCATGTGTTTTATAATATTTTAAATTATTAAATTTATTTTAATTTAATTTAATTATAGCGGTTAGTCAGTTTAATTTTCGAAAGCAAAACCTAACAAATGTTTTAGAAAGAGATTTTCGTTTGTGTTCATTTTTAAGTAATTGATAAACAAAAATATTATGTAACAATCCATCTTATTCACACTGACAAAACACAGAATAAATGCTAGATATATAAGTAAACAGATCTTACTTATTAGTAACGCGTTTTAAAAACTATGGTGATGTGTTTTAAAAATTATGCGGAGCTAGATAAAAAACGAACAATATCTCTAGCAGACTATGTCGTTACATTCTAAAATATTGAATGAATTGTAAAGTTTGATACTAAGAAAAATACAAATATACTATAACTTTTTTTCTCAACTCTTATTAGGATTATCATTTTTTTACTCTTAAAAAACTAGCTAGTTTTTTCGTGAAAAGATATACCTCAAAATATTTTTATCAATCAAACGTAACAAAATTAGAAATTCTTTCCATCAATTATTAATTATATACATAATGCATGTTATGGCCAAATTAATTCTTTTTTGTTAGTGCATTTGCTTTTTCTTATAGTGTTTAAATTTAGTTATTTTTAATTCCAGGAAGAGAATCATTCGGAAATATATTCCCTTGATGGCCAACAAAGTACATTTAATTTTTAATTAATCAAAATATATTTAAAAACTTTTAAAAAAAATTATATTCCCTTGATGGCCAATCAATATTATTGATGAATAAATTGAAAGACCATACTGCTCGTAGAAAATTATTCGTGAATTTGTAAATTCTTTACCTGTTTTCAATAATAAATGTCACGCGTTTTAATTTTTGATAAATGAAAAATGAAAAAAAAAGCTTTTCATTTTTTTTTTTATAAACTGGTTTCGAAATTTTAATATGCTTGAAAAATATTTTTCAAAAGAATCTCCAAACTCCACACAAAAATATTTCCTTACGATGGAACTAATAATTAGTCAATAATAATCTGCTAATTAATTACTATTTCGAAGTCTTCACATATTTTTCTATTTTTTCTGCATATTTATATTATTGAATTTTGAAGAAGTCAACATTACTCGTAATTATTATTCTTTTTCTCCCCTTTCATTTATAAATTAATAAAATTAGGTACATATATTTGCTTTGAACAACATAATAAAACTTGGTTTTAATGGAAAAAAAAAGTGTCAACAATAATACACAAAACATGCAACTTCATGGGATGTAAAAAATAACAATAAAAAAGAGTAAACTAAAGAAAATTAGGTAAGTGTTTTTGTTCTTTCAAATTGCTATTTTTGTTAATTTAAAGCATATTATTGTCATGATTATCATTAAGAAAAAAAAAAAAAAAAGGAGAGAGAAGTTATGTGGCCTAAATGAGAAGTCTTTAAACTTGTTATTGGTAAAATTCATTTAGGCACTCAAATTATATAATTTGTTTAATTGAATAGTTAAGAACATAATAAAATACTTTTTATTCAATAATGTTTATTTAAATTTTAATTTTTTTATGCATGTTCAATAGATAAAATGAGAGAAACAAGACTGTGATAGTTTGGACATATGCAGAGAAGAAGTGCTGATGCCAGGTTAGGAGGTGCGAAAGGGTGGATTTAGGGGTTACGCAGAGAGGTAGAGATAGACTGAAAAAGTATTGGGGAGAGTTGATTAGATAAGATATAAAGCAACTTCGTATCACCAAATACATGACCTTAGAGAGAAAAGAATGAAGGTCGCGTATTAGAGTAGAGATAGTCATGTCTTTATATATTGTGTTGTTATTATCCGTCATTTATTTTGTTACTTTTATTGTCTTTATAGATTATCGTTTGCTTTTCACTATAGTCATTTTGTTTTATATCTAGTATTTTCTGGTTTTAGGGATGATATTATTGAGATGAAAATCTTTTGACACCTCTCTATCTCCATGAGGTAGTGATAAGATCTGATACATTTTACCCTCTTCGGACTCCATTTATGAAATTTCACTGGATATGTTGTTGTTATATTATATTCAAAAGACACTTAATTAGTCCATTTTTGTAATTTATACACATTACCCTTATTGTAAAACCTTACACATGTGATTACGTATTTTACATGATTAACTTAACTTAATACAATATATTTGAAAGAACATAAAAAAGAAAATCTCAAAATATAAAATAAAAGTATCTAATAGAAATATTTTATCAGATACTCCATTCAAATACTCAATCGAAACAAATCATAATTTAAATCTCAAAATAAAATTTAATACTCAAACTAAATATCTTTTCTATTTCAATTTACGTTCGTTCTTTTTAGTTCGTATCAAATAAAATATCATATGTTCTTATTTAATAAACTATAACATCTTCTTCATTGGGTTTCACTCAATAAAGACACTAAAGTAACTTTAGTTAAAATAATTTTCTTAATAGAAATGGTAAAATAACTTTAATTAAAATAATTTTAAATTTTCGAATCATCAAATAATATCTCATAAATTACTACGCACACAACACACACCTTCCTTTCAAGTTTTTTTTTTTATTTTTCCATCTAGTATCTAAAATTCGTGAAATTTCAATTAAATCCAGTCATACACTGGGGGACCCACTTAGAGGTGTCTCCAAATAAAATTTTTTTCATTTCCAGTGCTCGGGTCCGAGAACCTTCCTTCCAAGTTGTAACATGTAAAGAACCAGTCTAATCCAGCAAGCAACAATTCCTTTACCATTTGTACACGCCTTTGACCCTCTAAAATATTCAAAAATTATTTTTATTTTCTTCCTTTTTAATTGACAGCAGCTCCCTCCCATTCAAGATTCCAAATAGTACAGCAATCTAGAACCCCAGAAAAACCTTTCACCAAGCAAACTTCCACACACCCTTTTGTTATTTATCCTTAAATACATCAAAAAGATTGTATCTTTACTCTGTTTCATTCAAAAAGTTCAGATTTTTCTTCTTGTTTTAAGCTGTTTATGTTCATAAACATGGTATACTACCAGAGATACCATCTATGGAGAAAAGGGGATGTTTGTTTAGATGAGGAGTCACACAAACACACACACTCACACCTTTTTGTTTGTGAAAACAGCAAAAGAATAGCAAGACCAAAACTTTTGTTTCTTGTTCTTTTGTCTTTCATATCTTTTAGCTTTATTTTAGCTCCTCTTTTCTTCACATCTGCACCAACTCTGTCTCTTTTATGTAAGTTTCTTTCTTTTCTGAGTTTCTCTGTGTGTGGCTTTTTCAACTTTGTTTCTCTTCTTTCTGATTTTGTTGGCTTCTGTTATTGGGGTTGTTGCAGATTCATTTGGTTTTGAAGATGAAGGGCTTGTTTCTGCATCAGATGTATATGCTTCTGTTTGTTCTTCTGTCTCTAATGGTTAGTACTTAAGTTACTTAAATACTAAAAAGGGTGTTTTTTTGGGGCTCAAAAATCCTCTTTTCTCTTTATTTAGAAATCATGAAGTATGTTTAAATACTAGAGATCCTTTTGTGGATGATAAAATTTGCGTCGAGAAATAACAATCAAGAATGAAATATCATAACAAATGTAGTATTTGATTTCAATATGTGAGTGTTACAATCTCTGTGATCCTCTGATTCGCCTTGTCAAGTGTAAGTTTTTAGTTTTGATAAACTATTTTTGAAAGTTTTCATATTATCACCAGTGGTTATTATTTGCTCTAGCCCCTTGATTGCTTTTGAAGAGGAAAACAAGTCTCTTCCTTTTTTTTGTTTTATAATATCTATTACTTAGGGCATGATATTTTTGAGATGAGGCTTTCGGAAACAACCTCTCTATCTCTATGAGGTAGTAATAAGGTTAGAGTATATTTTACTCATTCCAGGCCCCACTTGTGAGATTCCACCGGGTATATGTTGTTGTTGTAATATCTATTACTTAGATAAAATTTGTTGGTGTGGTTTTTAATTAGCATGAAGTTTAAGAAAGTAAAGAAACTTTTGACTCGTGTGGTCTTAAAGGTTACATCATTCAAATTTGTAATCTTAGACGTGTCAAGTGGAAAAATTAGTATTAAAGAGTTGTCGAACAAAAATATTGAGGATCTGTATGATGATTATAGAAAATGAGCTGATATGAAGAACTGAGGATTTGTATGACAAACTCCAACTTGTTTAGGATTGAGGCATAGTTATTGATTTTGTTGTTGCTGTTGTGTGTGTCTGATGTAATTTGATCTTGTTTTGAAATGCAAAAGAAAAACAGCTTTTTCAATGGTTGAGAGATTTTTTCCATCAAAATGCAGGATCAATGTGCTGTGATAGAAGTAGCATTCGTTCCGATATCTGCATAATGAAAGGGGATGTAAGGACAGATTCTGCTTCCTCCACAGTTACCCTCTACAGAAACAATGGTGAAAATGATGAGATATTCCAACACGAAAAGATTAAGCCATACACTCGGAAATGGGAAAAAAGTGTAATGGACACCATTGATGAATTAGACCTTGTTACAAAGGGAGAGAGTTATGCTATTCATCAGAAGTGTGATGTCCAACATGATGTACCTGCTGTGTTCTTCTCTACTGGAGGTTACACGGGTAATCTTTACCACGAATTCAATGATGGGATTTTGCCTCTTTACATAACTTCTCAGCATTTCAACAAGAAAGTTGTATTTGTAATCCTTGAGTATCATGATTGGTGGATTTCAAAGTACGAGAACATACTTTCTCACCTCACTCAATATCCAATTATCGATTTTAGAGGTGATAACAGGACTCATTGCTTTCCTGAAGCCATAGTTGGTTTAAAGATCCATGATGAGCTAACTATCGATGCTTCATTGATGGGAAGAAACAAGACCATTAGGGATTTCCGAGGCATGCTGGACCGAGCTTATTTGCCTCGAATTAGAGGTTTGATCCAAGAAGAGGAAAATGAAAAACAGTTGGATATGAATAGATTTGCTTTGTCACCGTCAGCTAAGACAATCATAGAGACGACTGAAGAAAAGCGGGACTTGAAGAAACCTAAAGTGGTCATCATAGCAAGAAATGATTCAAGAGCTATACTCAATGAAGATTCATTAGATAAAATGGCTCAAGAGATTGGGTTCCAAGTGGAAGTTTTGAGGCCTCAACGAGCGACTGAGCTTGCAAAGATCTATCGAGCTCTCAATTCCAGTGATGTTATGATTGGAGTTCACGGTGCTGCCATGACTCATTTCCTCTTCATGAGGCCTGATTGCGCTTTCATCCAAATCATTCCACTCGGAACAGATTGGGCAGCCGATACTTACTATGGTGAACCAGCAAGGAAGTTAGGTCTCAGGTACATTGGCTACAAAATCCTTCCACAAGAAAGCTCTTTGTATAATGAGTACGAGAAAAGTGATCCTGTTCTGACTGATCCTGATAGTGTGAACAACCGAGGATGGGAGTTCACGAAAAAGATCTACCTTGATCACCAAAATGTGAGGCTGAACCTTCGGAGGTTCCATAAGAGATTGCTTCGCGCCTATTACTATTCTATGGCAAAGAAGAATGGGCGTCTTCGTCATCAAAATCAGTAATTCTTTTCCATCTTCATGATTACTGGACTGGACTGGACTGGATTAACCTCAGTAGTTATATAGTTCTTAGAGTTGTACATTAATACGAAAAAAAAAGTAATTTTTTTGTGTAAAGATCACTTGCAGTTGTGTTTGTAAATCAAGTAGGAAAAAATATACTGTCTTTATGGTATATATTACATTAACTTCAAAGAACTTGCTTCTGATTTCTGTAGTTGTGATTCTTTTTCAATTTATATGTCAATGTGAACTTCCTTTGTCATGAAGATAGATACTTCCCATGACTTCTATGGCTAGTCGAAGCTCGGGTTGTCATTTCTTATTCTAGACTAGATATCTACTAGTACATGAAGGAAAATCTTGACGTAGCTGGTAAAATTGATACCATATGACTCGTGGAGGTCACAAATTCGATTTGAGAACAACCTTTTGCAGAAATGCAAGGTAAAGCTGCTTCATAGACCCTTTTATGATCCGGCCCTTTTCGTGACCTTGAATATAGAAATTCACACTTAGCGTGAAATAAAGCGCTTGTACTCTCTTTGAGCCTTCTTAAGTGTGTCACATCTCCGGTCTTGCTTTAGTTCTCTTCTTGTTTGATTAATTGCAACAACTTAGTGCACCAAACTGTCTTTTTTGATAACTATTAGTACTTTGAGCGCGCTGAATATGGAGAAAATCATGTTAGAAGTGCAACCTTCGGATGACCCTGCATTGCAGTGTGTAATTCAGATTTAGTCGAAGCTCCAATACGGGTGGAAATCCAAAAAAAAATAAAAAAATCTTGATAATTGCATTTTGCTTTCAAGTTGCCAAATTTGGCCTTTTATTTAGTGAACTTTTTTTTTTGATCTAGTGAAAATCCTTTTTGTTGTCATTCATATTTATGTAAATTAAGCTCCCATTTGGCCATAGATTTTTAAGTTAAAAGTTCAAAGTTTGAGTTCCACCATGTTTGGACGCTCATTTTATTTTTCAAAAATAGAAATTGTGTCTGGAAGTCCCAAAAATTGACTTGAGCCAATTTTTCGAAATTTAAAATCTATAGTCAAATGTTAGCTAAGTTTTCCGAATTGTTCCAAATTTTTCTTAGAGCTAACTTTTACAATATAAACACTACATTGATCTCTTTTGTACAAGCAAAGAATTGGTCATAAAAAGAAGAAAATTTTAAAACTCCTCTTGATTTTCATGTGTTTACTTTTCTATTTGCTTAACAAAACAAGAAAGAAAGTGCAATACTTTCCTTTCTTTTCCACTTTCCATAGTTACCACTTACCAAATACATTAAGAAGCTAAAATAAAAGGCTTTCTCACCAAAAGAGGAAAAAAAGAATTAACTTGAATTACCATCTATCTAATCACTTAAACTAAAAATAATCGATAGATATATAATATATGCAAGGAAAAAAATTACGCGAATAAACAATTATATACTAGTTAATTAGCTAACATAGTTATTGTTTGAATCAACTACGGCTCGCGGCAAACATCTAGCTATAATTACAGTTTGAGTTTTGTATAATTCGCGCGATTTACACAAACATTGTGCGCGATTATACAAAAGTTGTACGCGAATCAAATTGTATAGCGAAATATACAAACACCACAAATTGCATAGCGAATTATACAAATATTGTGCACAAAATTGTACAATGAAATATACAAAGACTATACAAAATCTACAAACTGTATGCCGAATCATACAACGGATACAAACACTGATATAGTTATAGTTATGAAATGTAATTATCCAAACTATAACTATGAAACATAATTAAGGTATTTTTGAGTGGCTATATATGAAAATTCCTCTCTCTATATATATATTTCCTCTATAATATGTGTATAATTTATATGTACTAATTTAAAATAAAAAGTAAGTAGTGAATCCAACTGACTATTATGCTGTTGGGATATATCCCTCCTACATGGAGGGATAGTCCAAATTTAATTTG
>DF359604.1:3393-30709 GCA_000787875.1 Solanum virginianum
GACAGAGTTGACGTGGAATAACCTATTATTTTAATTAGTCTTATATTCGTTTAAAAGTGTCAAGTTTCAAAGAAAGGACCTTATGAACTACTATGCATGTTGGAAGGTAATCTTTTTAAAGAAAGTCGGAATTTATGCACAAATATTATTTCCATAATTCCATCGATATGCAACCTATTCAAATTAATCCCAAGAATAGTAGTAGCTTGTTCACATCCAAAAATAACATATAGATGGCCTTAAATTCTATTAAAGTTATCAAATTCAAGGAAGGGGCCTCATCAACTATTATAAGTGGCGTAGTCAAGATAAGGTATTTAAAAAAAAATCATGTTTGCCATATTTTTCTTAAGCCTTCTCTATCTCCTCATTTCATATAAACATACTAGACTTTTGAGAACGTAGGAATTGGATTCCTCAAATTTTTAGTTACAAAATACATACTGTCTCCAACTTGTAAATTTCAAGAATGCACTATATGCTCATATTTGAGAACAAAAGGGTTACTAGTACCACAAATTCTCGTATTTGGAAACAAATATTGGCTATGCAAAAAAAATGTACATTTTAGGATTCAACATAATATCTATTCTCCAATCCATTCCCAGTTATCATAATGGATAAGTCAAAGTCTTTATGATGACTTAGGAGTTAGATTTTTCATGAAGTAGTAGAATATTCATATTCACATTAACACTATAGTTATCAAATTGCCAAAGTAGTAACAAACTATTCATGATCAACATTAGTGGTTTAGACAACTTACTCTAATTCTTTTATGAACTTCAAAATGTCAGGGCACCGACGGCTTCATACTTATCACCTCTTCGCCAAGCCCAAACTCATCCACTTCCCATACTTAACAAAGCTATCAAACTTTTGTGATTAATAAACGGGTCAATCTCCCACAACTAGCAACTTTACTATACTTTACAATCAAACTTTCTCACAGGTAATTACGGAGTTCATAGGGAGCAAGATATAACTAGTTCCTTTAAGCTTAGTAGAAAGGGGCAAACGTATACATGAGCTCAACCGAAAGACATACAAATCTACAATTAGCATAATACACATATTATTAAATACTAAACCTCCTCCAATATTTTACAAAAATTTTGCCAGCCCCTCCCCTTAGAATAGACCATCCCGGGGGTTCTAACTTGACCCCAAACAACCAACAACAACAACAACAACCACAACGAAGCACAAGAAACCAATACAAGCCACAAAACTTTTCTTAATTCCTCAACCAACTTGAAAATTAACCAAAATTGAAAACAGGGGAATCAACATGATAATTCACACACTTCTTCATCCCAATATGTGGCTCCTTCAAATAAAAACCCATAAGAAATAAAATAATTTAAAATGCATGTCATAAAATTTTAAGTTAAGCAAGAAAGCAAAAGTAAAGAATAGGGAAAGGAATTGAGGATCTGTTTTTTATGGAAGGGGCCAAGGGGGAAGGAGATTTTGATTGTGTTTAAAATTTTATAATTTTTCGTCAAATGGAACCTTAAAATGCTTGATTTATTGCTTCCATGACCAAGGAAGTGTAATGATAGTTTATGAGGCTTGCTTGGGGTCCGTTCGAGTTCCCCTTAAACTGTGTCACATCTAGACCCTATTTTAGATCGTGACATCAAGTTCAAACGTAAGGATCAACTGAGGTTTGATTTCTTCTTCTATTTCTAGGTATGCTAGGCTTCTTATAATGCGAAATTATGTATTTTCACATGCCTTTTCATCTCATTGAGTCAAAATTGAAAAATAAAGTCAAATCTTGAGAATTATATAACCTAAATACAAATTATCTGCATTTACTTTGAGTTCTCATGATTATAAACTGAATAATTGATGCATTATACTGCTGTTGATATGAGATTGAGATATAAACTTTATGCATTGACATTGTCAACTCCAAATTGTATGATTTATGAAATTCATTGCATAGATTGAGTTGAGGTTTGAGTATGACTATCTTACTTGAGTAAATTGAGCAAAATTGAGCATGAGTAGCATATTGCATTATTATTTCATATCCATTAATGCATTTTGCTTGTGTTCCATGACAAGTCTAATTGAGTGAGTCCGAATAATGGTTTTAGTTTGAGTCGAGTTTGATTGATTTCTTTGATTGACAGAGTTGACGAATAACAGAGGTAACCTGAGTTGAGATAACCTAATGGTTTGAGATTTGAGTTGATTGATTAGTTGAGCATATTTTAATATTGGGAGGAGTATCAAGCACCAAGAAAAGAGCGAGTAAACAACTAATCTAACCCATAGAACTACATTGCGGCGTAGGATAGTCGTACAATATGTTTTGACGGCTCTTGTCCATAAAGGTAGACATTTATTATAGATCCATGAGAGATTTGATCATCCTTTACCTTGGCAAGTTTAGCATAGGAGTGGCAACGATGTTGCCTTCGTTGTGCTTCACGCAACTAAAGGTGGTGGAGTTGGATGTCGGTTAAGAGAAACTCCTAAGCAAATAGTGATTGAGTATAATATTTTCAACTAAGTTAATTTCTACTGAGTCTATTTTAAAAAAAATGATTTCTTTTAAACTTGCATTTCTATTGAGTTGAGTTATGAGTTATTTGAGTTTAGGTGACTGAGTTAAGCTTTCCTTTCTAGAGCTATTTTAATACCAGTATAATTCATGTACTGATATCCATTTGGACCTGCATCTTTTTATGGTGCAGATACAGGTGATTGAGTATTTTACCTCGTGCATTGTTGAGGTCCAGTTCAGTGCACTCTCAGAGTTGGTGAACCCTCCTTGCTTTCCGGAGGAGCCCTTTTATTTTCTGATTTCGATTGAGTATTTCATTTCCATGAGTTGGGTATCCATGCTTGTCATGGCACCATCTAGATTGTTTGTTAGAGGCTTCATAGACATTGAGTAGATAATTTGTTGAGTATTGTTTATTTCTAAACTTATTTATTAGAAACTATGTTTTAGCATAGTTATATCCATCCATATGATACTTTTTATTTGAGTATTTCTTCCACTGTTGAGTTGATGTGATGATGAGGCGAAGTGGTTCTCTTGGAGAATCAACAATGGTTCTTCAAGTGCCAGCTATGCCAAAGGTACCCTCCCGGGGCGGGACAATAAGGCACTTACGAATTCATTTTTAAAATTTCAAAACACTTTTAAATTTGTATATAATTGATTGCATTTTACAATTTTAAAGAATTACAATACGTAATTCTTTTGATACATAATCTTGTTTGAATCTAAAACGACATAGACTTTCTATATCTCTTCTTCCAAGGTCTTCAATTGCACCTTAAATTCATCCATATCTATCTTAATTCGTCATTTATATGCTTAAATCCGCTAATATACCTGTCAATAATTATAAAGTAAATTTGCACCAAGAATAAGGGACAACTAATTATATATGTAAATATGTGTATATATGAAATTTAAATGAGAAAATAAATATGTTTAGATATTATTTTACTTAAATTTTAAAAGATAAAGAAAAAAGGCAAAGCAAGAAAAAAAGTAAACAAATCTTTAAACTTTTTGAACTTCTTTAATGGATCTTCATCCCAATATGTGGCTCCTTCAAATAAAAACCCATAAGAAATAAAATAATTTAAAATGCATGTCATAAAATTTTAAGTTAAGCAAGAAAGCAAAAGTAAAGAATAGGGAAAGGAATTGAGGATCTGTTTTTTATGGAAGGGGCCAAGGGGGAAGGAGATTTTGATTGTGTTTAAAATTTTATAATTTTTCATTTTGGGGGTAGTTTTTAGGTTTTGGATCTAAATGTGGAAAGTTTTAAATTCTTATAATTAATTTTTCTTTTGATTCTTAGGATGGCATAATATAGAAACATTATATAAAATTTAATATGAATAATGATATTTGTATAGAATTATGTCTTAAATGTTTTTTGCATATGTTAGCACAAATTTAGATATAAATATTTTTTCCGTCAAAAATATCTAATTATTTTAATAAAAAAAATGATATACCGCTCAATTTTGCGATTTAGAGTTAATACTCTTTGTTATAAAAGTGACGCATATATATCCCTATTGTTACACAAATGGCTCACATATACTCTTTTTCTCTAATAAAAGTAAAAAATCTATTTAAATAATTTTTTTTAATTTCTTGTTAAAAAGAATATTCATATAGAGATATATCTAATTCCTCTCATTTTATTATTATTTATTTTTTACTTCCTTGTTCAATGGCTTATTTTGGTGGACAAATTTATTTTTTCACTAATATGTTTTTGTAAAATTTGTCATAGATGCTTCATTTATGTAAAAATAAATTACAATATAGCCGAAAAAATAGTTTTGATTTTTTTTTCTCATTTATGTTTTTTTGTATTTCATATTTTCACACTAAACGTGAAAGAGATAATCAAGAAAGATGAAAAAAATCTCAAATATTCTTAATCAACATAGCCAATTAAAAAATTATGTGTGAAAGGATCATATATACCCCTAAATGAATTATTAAAATTTAAAATCAAAAAAATTATATTTTTTTTCACTTTTCACTAGATGAGAAAGATATGTATGACACCTCCGTGAAAGGACCAAAATACCCCTAAAATTGACCATGTGCGTAATGCATCTTCCCATGGTCCATTTGCAAATTCGAGACCGGATTTACGATTAGTGCAAAAAATCAAGTCGGAAAATGGTCTTGACCTGATTTTAACGCGACCGAGTCAAATTATTTTTTTCCAAAATAGTTGCCTTTCCATGCCCCTTCTATGGCGTGCTAAGGACACGGATTCCCATTTGTATATTGTTATTTCGACAAAAACTGAAATTCGCAAAAAACAGGGAATATACAAAGGTGCGTGACGTGCACCTGTACAAATTCCTGCTGAAAATTTCTTCTTTATTTGGGAAGGGTAGTTTCAACCTTTTTCACCCTCCTTAGACCTTAATTAGTCGGTTTTCACTCGTTTAATAATAAAAATGTAGTATTTTCTTCACAAAAGTCATAATAGGTTCAAGAAAACTCAAGCGTAAAAATCAAGAACGCTAGTTCAGGCTCAAGTATCTCTTCAAGTCTTCCAGGAATTAGAATTCCCAGTTATGTAATGTGAAGGAAAATCTTGAGAATTTCATTGAGCAGCTCTATAAAGTGTTCCAAGTGATGCAGTATTTTCTTCCCCATGGGGTCTAATGTGAAGGAAAATCCTGAGAATTTCATTGAGCAGCTCTAGAAAGTGTTCCAAGTTATGCACATATGTGATGCTGAGCAAGTGGAGTTGGCTGTCCACCATCTCATAGGAGTAGCTAGACTCTGGTTTGATCAGTAGAAATCAAGCAAGGCAAATGAGGCACTAGCTGTTAGTTTGGAAATGTTTGAGGAGGCCTTCTTAGGACAGTACTTTCCTAGAGAGTTGAGGTAGGCGAAGGTGAGGGAATTTCTGAATCTGAAGCAGGAGAATATGAGTGTACAGGAATACAACCTCAAGTTTACTCAGTTTTCCCATTATACTCCAGCTATGGTGGCAGACATACGTACTAGGATGGATCTATTTACATTAGGGCTCTCTCGGATGACTAAGAGAGAGGGCAAGAATGCAATGTTGATTGGCGGATATAGATATAGCCCGCTTGATGACTTATGTGCAGTATGTTGAGGAGGAGAAAATATAGGATAGGGAAGAGTTTAGGAGCAAGAGGGCCAAGAAATATGGCTAGGAGACAGGTAAGAGAGGGACTGGAGGTGAAAATCACTCATCCTTTTAGCCTAAGACGGCCGGACCAACACCTTTATCTATTAGTGCACCTGCACTGAGATTCAGGAATAAGCAGGGATCACAGCACCATAGGTTCTAGGGCAGCAAGTCACAGGGTAGCATAGCTCAAGGATCAAACCGCTATCCTACTTGTGGTAAGTGTGGTAGGTCTCATCTCGAAGAGTGCCTTATCGGCACAAATGGTTGTTTCAAATGTTGTCAGGTGGGGCACTTCTTGAAGGGTTGTCCTATGGGGAAGCAGAATATGAGAGATAATAGATCACAATCAATTTCTTCAATACTGCAGGGTAAGCCATCTCACATGGGCACTACAGTAGGAGCAAGTGAGGGCACAAACTGTTTGTATGCCATGGGCACCAGAAAGGACCAGGAGAACTCACTAGATATGGTTATGGGTATGCTCAAAATCTTTACTTATAATGTCTATGCAATATTAGACCCAGGATCCATATTGTCATTTGTAACCCCATATATAGCTGTGATGTCTCGGGTTAATCTAGAATGCCTTATCGATCCTTTCAGTGATTCTACTCCTACTAGAGAGTCTATTCTAGCCAAAAGGATCTAGAGGGGTTGTCCAGTCTTCGTTTATCATAAGACTATTGTAGCTGATTTGGTAGAGTTAGACATGGTAGATTTTGATGTCATCCTGAGCATATATTGGATTCATATTGGGTATGCCTCCATTGATTGCAGAACCAGGGTAGTCAAATTTCAGTTTCCTAATGAACCAGTCTTAGAGTAGAGGGGTAGCTCAGATTTTCCTAAGGGTCTAGGCAACATAATCAAAATTTATAATTATAAGCAAGGATAGGTATAACATCAATATGACATGCATGCTTAATGTTTAAGGTAAAACCTACCCTTCATCAAACCTCGTAATAGATCTTAGATTTATAGCCCGAAACATAATGAATTAGTCACCATTTCATAAACTCTAACATAGTGTGAAGTGAATTTCATAATAAATAAGACATATGAGTAAATAAACTTTAAATCATGCAATTTTAGGTAAAAGAGAGCTTGGGTATCATGGGTGAAGGAACCTGTGAAAGAAACTCACATACCTTGACTTTGGAGGATCCTTGAAGAAGATTGGAGATGGAGACTTGAAGCTTGAATGAGAACCTTAGGATCCGAATGAGTTTTGAGACTTGGAATTTAGAGATGAAATATTGTCTAAGTGTTTGAGAGAGTATTTAGGAATGTCTTGGATAATATGAGGGTGAAATAAGTCTTAGGTATTTTCACCTATGGGAACACTTAGGCCCAAGACCAAAAAGCCTTAGACCGAACTTGAAAAACTAGACAGAAAATGTACTGAGGCGCGTCGCGCCTGCAGCAGATTCCTCACTGGATTTTGACACTTTGAAATTAGAAATTGTGATTCATTCACTCTAAAATCAGGGTTAGACTATTTTCCCACTCAATTTGGCCCCCTCATCAAGAATATGAAATTGGATTTTTGATATCGTGCACAGATTTTGAGATATATGGAAAGTCAAACTTTTTCGAATCGTTACAAGAGTTTCAATCACAACTCATGCTAAATTTCCATGCCAACACACTGAATTGCAAAGAAATATATTCCCAACTGTTATAAAATTCCAATCAAAGAAACCCAATTACAAACCTTGTTATTACGTCATAAAAAAAGATTCAACATCTACTATTTCTCCTTTTAAACTTCATTATACACTCACAGTAATTAACACTCTAGCATCATGCAATATTTAGTTATGTATATGTGACCCTTCATAACTCTATCCCCATAAGTACCTATATTTCAAGCTTCACTCTTATATGTGGGAAGTGTATTAGGGTCATAAGAGACCTCTAGTACTTAGTCAAGTTCAAAACTTCCCTATAAAACGAGTTTCTAGCCTTAGATTATGTAAGGGTCAACTTTAAATACTAATAAATCTTAGTACATAAATAATTTGAAGTCCCATGACATACCACATTAATACCCTTTGAATTATCTTTCCAATGCAACTAGTTTCACCTCATTTGGTGTTTGAAGTCAAAGGTTATGGTCGTTTTACTGAGCACTGCCAGTGCAGAGGTATAATACAAGACCCAAATCTGGGTCATAATTCAGAGTATGACCTGTATTGGTATCTTATGGAAAAAGTCAAAGAAGTTAAATTTTCATCCCTAGACTTTATGAACCCATATACGGGTTGTAGAACGCCTTATGAGTCGTATCTGGGGGCTCGTAGAATGTTCCAGAGACCCCAAAAATGTCCTAAAATTTACGAAAGGCCCCCTAAGGGTTGTGGAAACTTTTACGAGTTATAGGGGATCTCATATGCGGTCTGGCCTGCAATTTTAAAGAGGGGTATTTTCAACTTTTCTCACCATTTTGAGCCTAAACTTGTCAGCTTTCACCTAATTAAACTCCTAGAATGCACTACCTTATTTCATTAACTTTAAAATACTCCAAGAACTTAGACTGTAGTTTCAAAGGGGCAAAAGTTAGGATTTTCAAGAATCCTCCTCAATTCTTCTATGAAGTTGATTTCTAGGGTATATAAATCCCTCCACAAGTTATCCAACATATGTTTTAGTATCTTCGACTACAAATCTTTACCAAAGATTCATATTTTTGAGCTTAGATCAGTTTTCCTCCATTACTAGTTAATTCCTTCAAAATATTTTTTCATGCATTTTTCTTGATAAAAATCATGATCCTCACTAATTTTAGTGCTAAGTTAATCTATTGATACATGATTCACAACTATTATTGTATTTATGCGAGCCATATGTATATTTCATAAAGAACTACCACATTCACAGTTTTGAGTTAAGTTTAAGGAGTACTAAAAACTTCTATATTTACAAGATAGCTAAAGTAATAAAGTTATATTTTGAGACCCATTGTATTGATGCATATTCAATCAATGAGAAGAGTTAAGTTGAGGAAAGTTTAAGAAAAGCTAAAGTTGGGTTAAGTCCCAAAGAGAAGAAAGTAATACTTTGAGCAAGAATACTCTTTTATGTATGAGCATTATAAAGGCTATTTTGGGAGTAGTATTGAGCACCAATATGAGTGAGAGTAATAACTTCAACTCATAAACTACGTAGTGGTATAAGATAGGATTGTATCCAAAAGTACAAATCCTGATTACCACTAAGATGGCTCAATTTTGGGATGGATCCACTCCCCTAGTTTTCGTTCCTTACCACAAAAAAATATGGGATGACTCTGGCAATGTGGGCAAGACATTGTATCATCACAAAGCGTATAGTGATGATTATTCGGTTAGAGAAACTCCCCAAGTTAAATCAAGCTAGTTTCTACATACAGACTTTCAACATATATTCTATTTTCAACATGTATCGTATTTATTACTTATGAAATCTTATTTTGAGACATGTTTTATTTACTTTGAGCATAGTACCTTATCCTGAGCTTCCATTTTGGCCATTTTATATACCGTACGTTCCACATACTGATTTTCTTTGGACCTGCATCATTTTATGATGTAGACACAGGTGATGGAGTCCCTCAACAGATGCTCCATTGAGGACCGGCCATCTATCCAACTATTGGTGAGGCTATTTTTCAATCAGAGGTTGTGGAGTCATTATCTGTGTTTTCGTTTTAGTATTTCTTTTTAGTTGTTGCTTTCATTTGCCTATTCCGGTAGTTGTTTCAGATCATTCTAGTTAGAGGTACCATGGACAATGTGATAGGTCTTTCCGTTCTTGTTTTCTGTTACTGCTGAGACACTTTTACTAGTTAGTTTATTCAGATATTGCAGTATCTTTAGTTTATAATAATCAAGCCTTCCATTTATCATCTAAGTCTTTCACTGAGGAAAGTAGCCACATTTGACTGAAGCGCGCCACGTCTATATTAGGGAGACTATAGGGTATTAGGAAGTGTCACTATCAGTTATTATTCCCTCTCATTCTTTTGAGCTACCTCTGTTAAGTCCTTTTTAATTCATGTATTCACACATTGTCTTTCAGATCATGCCTCCATGTAGAGCCACCGAACTAGTCAGGGTTACAGGATGCCTAACCAGGCAGAATACAAATGAGCCTGAGCAAGTTGTTGAAGGACCTAGAGGTCTAGCTATGCCTACCAAGCAGCTAGCGCAAGCAGACTTCTCTAATGTTAAGCTCCACCAAGCCATCCAGACTTTGGCACAGGCGGTCACTACATAGGGAGGTCAACAGGGAGATGGCAGGAATCATGGTTCAGATGCCACCAGGGTTTATGAGTTTCTTAGAATGAACCCACCTGAGTTGACGGGGTCTAATGTGATGGAGCAATCCTGAGAACATTATTGAGGAGCTCTAGAAAGTATTTTAGGTTATGCATATATGTGATGCTGAGCAGGTTGAGTTGGCCACCTACTAGCTTAAAGGAGTAGTTAGACTCTAGTTTGATCAGTGGAAAGGAGGCAGAGTAGAAAGGGCGCCAGCATTAAGTTGGACAATGTTTAAAGAGGCCCTTCTGGGACAGTACATTCCTAGAAAGTTGAGGTAGGATAAAGTGAGGGTATTTCTTAATGTGAAGCAAGAAGCTATGTATGTAGGAGAGTACAACCTTAAATTTACTCAGTTGTCCCATTATACTCCAACTATGGTGGCGGACATGTGCATTAAGATGGATCTATTAGTGTCGAGACTCTCTCCGATGACTAAGAGAGAGGGTAGATATATTATGCTAATGGGGGATATGAACATAGCACACTTGATGACATATGTGCAGCAAGTAGAGGAACAGAACATGCAAGATAGGGAGGAGTTCAGATGCAAAAGGGCCAAGACATCAGGCCAGGAAATAGGTAAAAGGGGAGCTAGAAATGCCAATCATTCATCTTTCAGCCTAATATATGGACCAGCACCATCATCTACTAGTGTACCTATACCAAGGATCAGGAATGAGCATGAATCACAGAATTATTGGTTTTAGGGCAGCCAGTCACAAAGAGCATAGCTCAAGGATCGACTCGTTATCTAGTTTATGGTAAGTGTGGCAGGTCTCATCCAGGAGAGTGCCTTGTGGGCACAAATGGTCAATTCAGGTATGGTTAAGTGGGGAACTTTTTGAAGTATTGTGTTATGGGAAGCCAAAAAAAGAGGCATAATAAGTCCCAGTCATTTTCTTCAGTGCCATAGGGTAGGCCAGTTCAGAGGAGTGCTACATCAGGGATAGGCGGAGAAACAAACAGTCTGTATGTCATGGCCACCAGACAGGAGCAAGAGAACTCACCAGATGTCGCTATTGGTATGCTAAAAGTTTTTACTTATGATGTCTATGCATCATTGGACTCATGTGCCACATTATCATTTGTGATAGTTTGGGATCAGTCCAAAATATCTTGTTGAGCCTTTTAGTGTTTACACTTCTATCGGGGAATCTATTTTAGCCTAAAGAATCTATAGGGGTTATCAAGTGTCAGTTTACCATAACGACATCTTAGTTGACCAAGTTGAGTTAGACATTGTGGATTTTGTCGTTATTCTAGGCATGGACTGGCTTCATGCTTGTTATGCCTCCATAGGCTGCAGAACTAGTATGGTTAAGTTTCAGTTTCCCAATGACCCAGTCTTAGAATGGAGAGATAGCTCAGTTTTTCCCAAGTGTAAGTTTGTCTCATATCTCAAAGCCATGAAGTTAATTTCCAAGGGACGTATATACCATCTAGTCAGAGTCAAGATTCTCGTGTTGAGGCACTATCTCTCCAGTCTGTCCTAATCGTGAATGAGTTCTCAGAAGTCTTTCCTCATGATCTACCTGGAATCCCTCCTGATAGGGAGATAGACTCTGGGATAGATAGCCTCCCAGATACTCAACCTACAGCTATTACTCCATACTATATGGCTCCTTCAAAACTAAAAGAGTTGAAAATATAGTTGAAAGACCTCTTAGATAAGCATTTTATTAGACTAAGCATCTCACCATGGGGTGCTTTAGTTCTCTTCATGCGTAAAAAGGATGGTTTTCTTAGAATATGCATAGATTACCATTAGTTAAATAAGGTCACCATAAAGAATAAGTATCCTCTTCACAAATTTGATGACCTGTTTGACCAGCTCTAGGGTGTTACTTGTTTCTCCAAAATAGACCTTAGATCTAGATACCATCAGCTTAAACTTTGAGAAAGTGACATCCCTAAGACAGCTTTTAGAACCCCTTATGGTCATTATGAGTTCTTGGTTATGTCGTTTGGACTGACAAATGCTCTAACGACTTTCATGGATCTTGTGAATAGAGTATTAAGGTCATACCTAGATATGTTCATCATTGTGTTCATAGATGATATCCTGATCTACTCTTGTAACAAGGAGGAGCATGCCGACCATCTTAGATTTATCCTTCAGACACTTAAGGACAAACAATTGTATGCAAAATTTCCAAATGTGCATTTTGGTTAGCATCCGTGGCATTTTTAGGTCATATTATTTCTCGTAAAGGCATTTAAGTTGATTCATAAAAGATTGAGGCAGTAAAGATTTGGCCAAGGCCCAAAACTCAAACAAATATAAGGAGTTTCATTGGTTTGGCAGGCTACTACACGTGCTTTGTAGAGGGATTTCCTTCGATCTCAGCTCCCTTGACTAAGCTAACTCAAAAAAAGGTTAAGTTCAATGGTCTAAAGCTTTTGAGAAGAGATTCGAGGAGTTAAAAACTACGCTGACTACAGCTCTGCTCTTATCACTACTCGAGGGAGCTGATGGCTTTGTTGTATATTCCGATGCTTCCAGAGTTAGGTTTGGATGTGGATTGATGCAAAGAGGCAAGGTGATAGTATATTCCTCCAGACAGCTAAAGACTCATGAGAAGAACTACCAATTTATCATCTTGAGCTTGTTGTTGTTTTTTTTGCTCTCAAAATTTGGACACACTATCTTTATGGTGGGCATGTAGATGTATTTACAGACCACAAAAACTTGCAGTACATGTTTAGCCAAAAGGAGCTGAACTTGAGACAGAGGAGGTGGTTGGAGCTATTGAAGGATTATGATGTGAGCATCCTCTATCACCCAGGTAAAGCTAATGTAGTTGTTGATGCTCTTAGCAGGTTGACCATAGAGAGCACTGCACACATTGAGGATGGAAAAAAAGAACTGGCTAAGGAAGTCTACAGGCTAGCACGCTTGAGGGTGCAGATTGAAGATTCTGATGAGGATGGTGCCATTATCAAAAATGGGGAAGAGTCATCCCTAGTGGTGGAGGTTAAAGAAAAGCAAGACTGGGATCTTATCCTTCTGCAGCTGAAACAAGATGTTCAGAAGCAAAAAGTATTAGTGTTTGCAAAAGGGTGAGATGGGGTCCTAAGACACCAAGGCAGATTATGTGTACCAAATATTTATGGCCTTAGAGAAAGGATTCTAGTTGAGAGTCCTAATGCCAGATACTCTATTCACCCAGGTGCAACAAAAATTTATAGGGATTTATGAGAGGTTTATTGGTGGGCAACATGAAGTAGGACAATGTAGAGTTCATGTCCAGATGCTTGAATTGTCATCAAGTTAAGGTAGAGCACTAAAGGTCTTGTGGTGTAGCCTAGAATATTAAGATTCTAGAATGAAAGTGGGAGATGATTAACATTAATTTCATAAAAGGCTTACCTCAATCCAATAGACATCATGACTCAATATGAGTAATAGCAGATCGAGTGACCAAGTCGGCTTAGTTTCTACCTGTTAAGACCACTAACACAGCTGAGGATTATGCCAAAATTTATATTAAAGAGATTGTTAGATTGCATGGGATCCTATATCCATTATTTTTTATAGAAGAGCCCAGTTCACGGCATAATTATTGAAGTCCTTTCAGAAAGGGCTTGGTACGAAGGTGAATCTTAATATAGCCTTCCATCCCCAGATAGATGGGCAAGTGGAGCGAACCATATAGACTCTTGGGGATATGTTGAGGGCATGTGTTCTAGATTTTAAAGGTAACTAGGATGATTACTTACCCTTGATTGAATTTTCTTATAACAACAGTTTCCAAGCTAGCATGTAAATGGCACCTAATGAGGCCTTTTATGGGAGGAGGTGTAGATCACCTATTGGGTGGTTTGAATTTGGTAAGGTAGGATTAATAGGACCTGCTCCATCAGGCTATGGAGAAGGTGAAAGTTATTCAAGAAAGACTCAAGACTTATACTGATGTTAGAAGGAGTGACTTGGAATTTTAGGTAGGTGATAATGTGTACATAAAGGTATTACCGATGAAGGGAGTTATAAGATTTTAGAAAAATGGGAAGTTCAGTCCTCAATATATTAGCACATACCAGAATATTAGGAGGATCGATAATATGGCATACGAATTGGAATTTCCACCAGAGTTAGCTGCTATTCATCCAATATTCCACATTTTTATGCTTAAGAAATGTTTGGGAGACCCCATATTGTTTGTTCCTTTAGAGAGTATTCCAGTTAAAGATAGCTAGACATACGAAGAGATCCCAGTTCAGATATTAGATCAACAAGTTCGTAAATTAAGGACTAAAGAGATTGCTTTTGTTAAGGTATTGTGGAGGAACCAGTTCGTCAAGGAAGCCACTTGGGAAGTTGTGGTAGATATGAAAGCTAGATACCCTCACCTATTCGTACCTTCCAATGAAGAGAATAAAGGTAATGTTCACTATTCCTATCGTTGAGTTGAGATACATCCATAAATATGAGAAAAAAGATATCTGGATACCATTTTGTTGATCAACTAGTACATGAGTAGCAATCATGCGTATGTTTCCCCAGTTTCACCTTCATTCGAGGATGAATGATCCTAACGGGGAGATATTGTGACACCCTGTAAGTCTATCCTCATAAGTACCTATGTTTCAAGCCTCACTTTTATATGTGGGAAGTTTGTTAGGGTCATAAGAGACCTCTAGTACTTATTCGAGTTCAAACTTCCTTATATAATGAGTTTCTAGCCTTAGATTATGAAAAGGTTAACTTTAAATGGCCATAACTCAGAGCACACCAATAATTAAAAGTCCCATGACATACCAAATGAAAACCCTTAGAATCAGCTTTTAACGAAACTATTTTCACCACATTTGGTGTTCGAAGTCAAATGTCATGGCCATTTTATTGAGGACAACCAATGCAGAGGTGTAATATGAGACCCCGATATGGGTCATAATTCTAAGTATGACCCATAGTAGTATCTCATGTAAAAAGTTAGAGAAGTTAAATTTTCAGCACCAGACTTTACGAACCCATCTATGGGTTATAAAACCCTTTATGAGTCATATCAGGGGGCTTGTAGAAAGTTCCAGAGACCTGAAAAATATCCTAAAGTGTACGAAAGGTCCCCTATGGATCATGGATGCTTCTACGAGTCGTAGGGCGTCTTGTATGTGTCTTGACCTGCAATTTTGAAAGAGGGGTATTTTGACTTTTCTTAACTTTTTAAGCCTAAACTTGTCACCTTTCACCTAATTAAACCCCTAGAATGTACTACCTCATCTCATTAACGTTAAAATACTCCAAGAACTTCGACTGTAGTTTAAAAGGGGCAAAAGTTAGGGCTTTAAGAATCCTCCTTAATTCTTCCAAGAAGTTGACTTCCAAGGTATGTAAGGCCCTCCAAAATTTATCCTACATATGTTTTAGTATCTTTGACTACAAACCTTTACCCAAGATTCATGTTTTTGAGCTGAGATCGGTTTTCCTCCATTACTAGTTAATTCCTTCAAAATATTTGTTCATACATTTTCCCTGATAAAAATCATGACCCTCACTAATTTTAGTGTTAAGTTAAGTTATTGAGACAAGATTCAGAGCTATTGTTGTATTTGTGAGAACCATATGTATATTTCATAAAGAACTATTACATTTACATATTTGAGTTAAGTTTAAGGAGTATTAACAACTTCTATATTTACAAGATAGCTGAAGTAATAAAGTTATGTTTTGAGACCTATTGTATTGATGCATATTCAATCGAAGAGAAGAGTTATGTTGAGGAAAGTTTAAGAAAAGCTAAAGTTGGGTTAAGTCCCAAAGAGAACAAAGTAAAACTTTGAGCAAAAATACTCTTTTAAGTATATAAATGCTATTTTGGGAGTAACATTGAGAACTAATATGAGTGAGTATAATAATAACTTGAACTCATAAACTACGTAGCCAATGTAGGATAGGATTGCACCAAAAAATGCAACTCCTCATTACCACTGAGATGGCCTAGTTTTTGGATGGATCAACTCCCCTAGTTTTCGTTTCTTACCCCGACAAAGTATGGGATGGCTCTGGCAACGTGGGCAATATGTTGTATCATCACGAAGCTCATAGTAATGGTTGTCGGTTAGAGAAACCCCCCAAGTTAATGTTGTAATGACCTAGCCCAATACTGTGAAGTATTATCCGCTCTTGGGTTTAGCCAATCACAAATTTGTCCCTTAGAGCTCACCCCAAAAGGTGCCTCACAGTATATAAACTAGTCCATTACTTTATATACCCAACATCTCTCCTGTGTTTTGTCAATGTGAAGCTTCTCCTCTCAAGATTGGTTGTTACATACACCCCCTCTATGGACTTAGTATACTCACTAAGGTTTTCCCCACCGCATGGGATTTTCCTAGACTCGGCATTGAGGTTTGCCCTGCCTCACCGGGATTTACCTAAACTCTATTGAACTCTAACCCTATATTGACAAGGCTGACACAGGAGTGGCTATGATACCATCTGTAATGACCTAGCCCAATACTGTGAAGTATTGTCTACTCTTGGGCCTACCTCATCACGAATTTGTCCCTTTGGTCTCACCCTAAAAGGCGCCTCACAGTATATAGAGTAGTCCATTACTTTATATACCCAGCATCTCTCCTGTGTTTTATCGATGTGTGACATCTCCTCTCAAGATGGGTTGTTACAGATACACGGGATAGAGGTCATCAGCAGGGGCATTGTTGATGATCTTTGGACGTCCAGCGGATTGGTAAGTCTCCCCTACTTCAGAGGATTCATTACTTTATTTTCATCTTCCTCTAGAGTTAGATATTTATTAGCTTTATTTTGATTGAGATAGCCATGGGTCTGTCATTGGCACCACCTGATAGTGATAGAGGCTTCAGAGACTATAGTCGATTATTGATTGTTAAGATTGTAAGGTAGTACTTTCTACTAGTCTTCTATTACGTTATTATGATTTTAAGACTAGAGGATAAGTTGTGCTCATTTACTTTTCCGTTGTCTTTCGTTGATTAGTTGAATGTATGGATGAATGAATGTGATGAGGCCAAGTGGTTCGTTTGGGGACTAGCAATAGTCTCTAGGTGTCGACCACGTTCTAGGTACCCTCCTAGGGTGTGACAATTAGTGTTTTAATAATATTAAATATTACTTATAATAAAAACAATAAAAATTAAATAGAAAAGGTTTTATCAAATTTCAATACAAAGAATCTTTTTCAACTAAAATAGACTCGATTCACCAAAAAAAAAAAAAAGAAGTTTACAAAATAGGCCAAACAAGGAAAAAAAGAAAATGGGGGTCCTGACATTTAACGTAAAAAGAAAAACTCAAAAGAAATCCAATAAAAAGTTTCCAAAAATTATTTTTAAAAAAGGGAAAAGAAAACGTAAAAAAAAATATAAAACTCAAAAAGAGTCCCCAAAAAACATAGAAAAAAGAATATCCATTAAAAAATTTGTTATTTATTATTATTTTAAATAATTGTAATTTATTTATTATCCTAATATTTAATATAAATTTGACATATTGTATCCTAATTATATTTGAAGTCTAAGAATTATATCAATTAATGAGGTAAGAATACTATTTCAATATCTATAAAATTGTCTTTTCACCAATTTTCTTTAAATTATTCTTTAATTATATTTATAATATTAACTTCTAAAATATATGGAAAGAAGTGATAAAATAAGAATTTCTAGGAAAACGTGATCAAATAAGGACTTCTAACCGTAGAAAGACTCCTAAATCTTTCTTATTTGATAGACTTCTACTTCTTCTTTATTAGAATCAAGAAACCCTGCGGCCGCTAAGGAAAATGCTAATTTACTTTGGGTTCTAATTAGTGATAGAATCTCCATATATAGGATATCAAGAAACCCTAGAGCAGGAAAATCCTAATTTATCATGAGTTCTAATTAATGATAAAAATTTCTATATATAGGACCTTTATAAATAAATAAATAAAAAGTTGAATAGGGTTATATTGTTATTTTACATATAATTTGTAATATTTTTCTTTTGAAAGTTTTACCTCTATATATACATCTCACTTTTTTTTCATGTTGTCGTATTTTGTATTTATCTATATAGATTATATATTTTTTAATAACGTGATGTTAGTTTATTTTGCAGCATTCGTGACATAATTCATCACCTCTACCATTTCGAACAAAAATAGAAAACAGTTGACGTTGACAATTGATGATTTGTTTGTTGGTGAGTAATGCATTCATTTTTTTACATCAAATATGGATTAATGGTATTTATTATTGAAATATCTACCCTACTACAAATAATTATTTAATTTTGAAATAACTATACACACTTGTATTTTCTCTGAATAAATTAATTTCATGTTTCTAATTCAAAGTCATAAAAGTATCAGACAAATTAAGAAGGGAAGATAGTCGTTCGATGTAGCACTCATTCTTGGATTGTATGCTATATAGAAAACATCTTAATTAAAAAAAAAGGTTAAGTACAAGAAAATTAAAGTCAACTTTATCACATGAGTATTCTCTAAGAGAATAAAAAAAGGCTTGAAAATATTTTTATACAGTTAATTTTTTGAGTCTTATTGACAAGTATTTTTAATAATTTATTCTTTTGTGGGATGAAAATATTAAAGTAGAGGTAGTATTTTTTTATATTTTTTTTATTAATAGACGCATGATACACATGTAATACACATATACTAAATTAATATTACTTTGAAAATATAACGGTCTTTAGAAATATTGATTGAATTTTCTACTCTTCATTAAAAGACTTTGTAATTAAAAAAATCATTTACTATTTTCCTCAAATTATTATTTGATTATATTAAAATATTTAAAACTGAGTTCTAAAATATATGATAAAAGAAAATATATTTTTAAAAATTAAGAAGTCTCAAATATATGAGGAGAGAAAAATATAAGGTAAGAGATATATTACGAGAATTAATAATTAAAGAATCCTGACATTTATAGCAAGAAAAAATATATTTTAAAAATTAAAGAGTCGTGAAATATATGATAAGAGAAAATTATTTACGGTAAGAGGTATTAGGAGAATTAATAATGAAAAAAATCCTAAAATATATAATATGAGAAAATTATATGTTAAGAGTTCTAAGGTATTCTCTCATCAAAATGTATGAAGTTTTTTATATTCTTAAGTTATTTGTTATTAGACAAAAATAAAAGCTATTTTTTTGTCATATTTATTTTTAATATTCAAATTTTTATCGTATTCAATTTAATAATATAACGTGAAACACACATGCAACACACATACATTAACCTAGTATGTCAATACATACACCGTGCGCATGGGGGCCACGCACTCCCAAATATTTCTTTTCTTCTTTCTTTCCTCCTTGTACGCGTATACACAACCGCAACTCCTTCTTCCTCAATCATCCAAACAACCCAAAATATGCCAAATCCAACTCCAACGTTCACCTTCTCCCATTCGTACGTATGTGTCCCTTTTCTATTCCATTTGGTACAAATCTATTGCGAAGAATCTCATACGTGTCTCAATTGCGTCTACTACCTTGAAATCTATGGTTGGATTTCTCAATCCGTTGGAGAAATTCTAATAGATTTGAGTATATCCCATTCAAATCCGAAAGAAATCCCAAAATTTTATCCCAAAAATTCGACCCTGTTTCCCTATTTTGGCCCTGGTTTTTCCCCTCCCATTTTGCTCTAATTTTGGGCTATGTATATACCCCCTTTCTCCTCCATTTGGAGGACATCTGTTCATCATCTCGATAAACATGGCCTCAATTTTCATTTTGGCACTCCAACTCAACTTTGTTCCATTTTAACCCTTCAACTCCAATTTCATATTTCATTTTGACACTTCTATCAAATGGATCAACAAAATGGGGAAAATTGTATTTCACATGTCATGACATGGGATAAAAGCCAATTATAAATACATACACCACCCTTCTAACTTGACTTATTTTTTTTTTGACACTGTATCTTGTCTTTATTTTATTTTAACCTTTCAATTTTATTTTATATATAGCATTTAAACACAATTACTAATTTTATAATTTTTTTATTATTATATTTGTTCTTTACTTTTATTTTTTTGTTATAATCGACGTTTGTCCTTTAGTTTTTAAAAATTTCATAAAGAATTAATAGACAATTTTTACTTTTTTTTTCTTTTTTAGAGTTTCTTTATAATTCTTTTTTAAAAAAATAACTACGGAAAGTGTGTTGATTTTCTTTTTTAACTAATTAGATTAAATAACATTAGGTATTTTTATTTTTTTCGCATTCAAGCTTTGTGGATTTAACTCAAATACTAGTTCATGCTTTCTGTATCTACAAAGCTTTGTGAGTTAAATCTACAAAGCTTGAATATGAGAAAAAAGTAAAATATATGATGTTATTTAATTTAATTAATTATTTAAAAAAGAAAACCGACACACTTTCTTTGGTTATTTTTTTAAAAAAAATATATAAACACTAAAAAAATATTATTTTAATTTTTTTAATTAATTCTTTAAGAATTTGTTTTGAAAACTAACAGACAAACTCGGTATTAAAATAAAAAAATTAATAAAGAACAAAAAGAAAAATAAAAAAAATTATAAAATTTAGTAATTGTGTTTAAATGCTACATAAATAATAAAGATGAAAGGCTAAAATAGAACAAAGACAAGATAAAATGTCAGAATAAAAAATAAAGTCAAGTTAGACAGGTTGTGTATGTATTTTTAATAGGCTTTTATGCCATGTCATGGCATGTGATGTACGCTCTCCCCCATTTTCTTGATTCATTGGATAGAAGAGTCAAAATGGAATATGAAAATTGGAGTTGAAGGGTTAAAATGGAAAAAGGTTGAGTTGGAGTGCAAAAATGAAAATTGAGGCCAAGTTTAAGGGGTTACATATGTGTTTGGCCTTCAATTAAAGAGGAAGCAATTTTTCAGAAGTGTTTCATTTTATTTTTTGAAGGTTGAAGTCAGGAGGTTCATAAACGTGATTCGTTGGTGTGAGAGTCTTTGTTAGGTTGTTCTTCATCTCAGTTCGCTACTCCTAAAGAGGTAATATCCTCAGTCACTTCACACGATTTCTGTTGAAGAGTTGTGTGTTTCATTTGGGTTGTTTGATCATTCGTTTTGGGATTTCTGTTTAAATATCAAGGTTTTACAGTCATTAATCTTGTTGAATAGTGATGCTAGATGGCTGTATTCTGTTAGAGTGTTCATGATAAGTCGATGCTGTGGTTTTACTATTAAGTGATATGAGTCTGTATTGCATGTTAATTTTCGGTTTCTTGTTCAACTCTATGTTCCTTAATTGATTTCAAGCTCTTATAGTTAAGTGGAGTCTCAAATGGTCATTATTCATGGTTTCATACTCTAGCAGTCATGTCTTTAATGCTGGTTTAAATTCTTGATAAAAATAGCTTCGAACACTTGAGTTTGTGATGTCTTCTTTTTTAGTTTTTATTTTAGATTTTCGCTCTTAACTTTAACTAGTTATTTGAATCATTTTAGCGTAAGATGCCACTCATTTTCTTCCTTGGTTCATTTTTTGGCCCTTTGTATGATTTTGACTTGAGTGTTGATGTCCTAGTTTAGCATGTTGCATCCTTGTCTTGATGTCGTTTGTGGGTCCTTAAGATACAGTTGTGTTGCTTTATGAATAAAGCTTGTTCAAATGTGTTAAAAGGTATGTTTCCTCCTCTATTTCTATCCTTAATGTGCCTTAATCTACATCAAGTCTGTTAGGTCTTCTGTTGGATGAACACAAGCAATGACTGCCTTAGTTAATGCTTCAACATGACTTGCTTATTAATGTTTGAAGTTTTAACATTTTTGTTTGAGTTATTCGAATAGGAAGGTTAACCCATGTCATACTTGTTGCCAATTATGAGTCCACGACGGTGTTAATTTATATCCTCATTCGTGTGTTGTTTGCTAATATATTACTGCCCATATATGGTTTCCTCTTCCAGTTAATTGCAACCTTGTTTTAGCTTGTTTAATGCTTCTGTTTTGAACCAAAGTTATTCATAACTATCTTTATTTTATTTTTATTTTGGGTAGTGTTCTGCTCTTTTAATCCATATCTATCAACATATAATGTTTTAGTTTCAAGTTTTTTTGATCATTTGTCTTCTTTCTCTAATGGATACTAATATGTATTCCCTTCTTATATGCATATGACACCCAACTTGAGTCCACTGGGACTCCATTCTTTCATAATGTTGAGTTTCGAGTCTGCCCCTATCGTGTTTTCGAGCCAAGTACAGGTTAATATAAGTTGAAATACAAGCCAAGGGAGCAGCAGCTGCAAGAAGAGGAATGGGCCAGGCAGGCCTAATCTTCTATTAGAAATTAGGACATGTCATGAGAATTGGGCCTGCTAAAGCCTAATTTTATCTTTGTTCTTGTTTATTATACATTTATTTGTTGTGATATTTGATACTTTGTTTTAACACTAACATTAATTCATTGTTTCTAATATTATTTATTTTAATCTAGTTGATCCCCCAACCAGTCAAAACCTTTTGTGTTATTTTTATGGTTTAAAATTGATTTTTATTCAAAAAAATGCTTTTGCCTTGGATCTCTTAATATTTTAAATACTTGTGGAGATTTTACTTATTCAAATTATCCAAAAAGTGTCTTTTAAACAAAATGTTGAATTTTCTCCTTTGACTTTTTTTAGTTCAATTAGTCAAAATAAGGTTAAGTTTTAAATTACTTGGAAAATCTTTCAAATATGCTTTAAAATTTTTTAATTTTGGTTCTTTCAAACTAACTTTCAAAACTTAGCCAAAATTTCCTAATCGTCGGATAACTGCGTGTTACCGGCCATTTCGAGTGTGTAAAACCTTCTCGAAGTGGAAATGTAAACCCGAACCCTTTTCTTTCGATTTTAAAAGAATTTTTTCTATTTAAGTATATTTAAAATATTTTATTGGTTTCCTAATTATCCTTAAAATTAGGTGGCGAGTCTATTTAATTTTGAAAGTTTAGTTTATACTTAAATTAATTAAGTAATAAATCAAATTTTTGAAAAACCCAAGTCAAAGTCATTTTTTCCAATTAACATAGGCACTGGAGATCGTCAAATCCGCATGATTGAGGATCCTCTGCAGTTAGCTGTGTTGGTGAGCCTCTACCGCAGTCAGCTGAGTTGGTGAGCCACCTTTACTTCAGAGGATCCTTAGTTTATTTTTGTCTAGCTATTAGAGTAAAACTTCAAACTAGCATTTACTTTGATTTGAGGTAGTCATGGGTCTGTCATTGACATCAATTGATAGTGATAGAGGCTTCATAGACTAGAGTTGAGTTGTTGACTTGAGATTTTATTGAGCTAGTTTCTTCCATACTAGCCTAGTTATTTGATATGATATTTGAAACTTAGAATTTCCTCTACTTGTTTCTTAGTCTTTTGATGAATTGCTATGTATGTTAAGTGAATGAATATGATGAGGGAATGTGATAAGGCCAAGTGATTCGCTTGGGGACTAGTAATAGTCTTGGGTGCCGTCCACATCTAGAATACCCTCTCGAGGCGTAAAACAGTTGGTATCAAAGCACATAGTTCAAGTGTCCTAGGGAATCTGCGAAGTCGTGTCTAGTAGATTCTTGTTCATGGGTGTGTTGTGCACCACACTTCATAAGCAAGAGGCTATAGGACATTAGGAATGGTTACAATTCTTTCGTGATATGATTCGTGCAATATAAAAATCCCTTTTGAAGCATGCCTCTAAGAAGAGCTGTCAGAGGTAGAGGGCATCTTGCAAGGCAGAATGTTAACCCACCTAAGCCTCAGGGACATAATGATCCCATAGGTCTAGCCGCCAGTTTTGAGCAACCACTACAAGCTGAGATTTCTAATGCTGAGCTTCGCCAAGCTATCCAAACTCTAGCCTAGGTTATCATAACACCTGCTGCGAGACAAGGAGTGGATAGACAGGATACATAGGACATATCTGGAGTCCGTGAATTCTTGAGGATGAACCCGCCTGAGTCCGCATGGTTTACACCAAATGAGGATCCTAAGAACTATATCGATGAGCTTTAGAAGGTGTTTCAAGTTATGCATGTGGCTAATGTTAATAGAGTTAAATTGGCTACCTACCAGCTCAACGGTGTTGCTAAGCTGTGGTTTGATCAGTGGAAGAAGGGTAGCTGAGAGAAAGCCCCATTGCAGACTTCAGAAGTATTTGAGGAAGCATTCTTAGGGCATTTATTTCCAAGAGAGCAGAAAGATGCCAAAGTAAGAGAGTTCTTGAGTCTGAAACAGGGCTATATGACTCTGCAAGAGTATAGGCTTAAGTTCACTCAGCAACCTCATTATGCTCTGGATATGGTTGTTCATATGAAAGGGAGAATGGGCATATCCATTGATGGGCTAAAACAAGGGCCGAAGAAAGATAGGAGGGGAGCTATGCTTGTGAGTGATATGGATATTGTAAGGCTGATGACTTATGTCCAACAAGCCGATAAGGAGAGACAGTTTAACAAGAAAATGTTCAGGAATAAGAGGGCGAAGAAATCCAACCATGAGGTTGGAAAGAGAGGGAATGGGAATGGAAACAAGTTTCAGTCAGGGGCAACACCATCATCTGCTAGTGCACCTATGCCCAAAACCAGGAATGGTCAGGGGTCTTAGAATTTTAGAGCCCAGGGATCTTAGTCAAAGGCTAGTGTGGCTCAAAGTTCACAGGATAAGCCACCATGTGGTAAGTGTGACAGATTACACTTGGAGAGATGTCACGAAAGGAGTGATGCATATTTCAAGTGTGGCCAAATGGGTCACTTTTAGAGAGATTGTCTAAAATGGGCTGACCAAGCTCAATCTTCTGTGTCAGCCCCGCCAGTTAGAGGAACTCAGAAAGATGTTATGTCAAGTGCAAGTAGAACTACAAACCGTTTGTATGCCGTGAGTAGTCGCAAAGATTAGAATAACTCCCTAGATGTTGTGATGAGTATAATTTGAGTTTTTACTCTTGATTGCTATGTTTTGATGGATCCTAGTGCCACATTTTCATTTTTGTCTACTTATGTGGCTATTAGATTTGATAGAACTCCTGAGAATCTTCTCAAACCCTTTGATGTTTCTACTCCAGTTGGTGAGTCTATTCGAGCTAAAAAAATATATAGAGATTGTGTAGTGTCCATCCATAACAAGGATACTCTTGTTGATTTGATTGAGTGAGAGATGATCCATTTTGATGTAATCCTTGGCATGGATTGGCTTCACGCCTATTATGCCTCTATTGATTGTAGAGCTCGAACCATTAAGTTCCATTTTCCAAATGAACTGGTTCTAGAGTAGAAGGGTGATTCTATTGCACCTAAGGGAAAATTTATCTCCTACCTTAGGGCTAGAAAGCTGATTCCTAATAAACACTGTTAAAACTTTAAAAGTATCAAAATTCACTCATAAGGCAATCAAATAAACGTACGATGGATTCAAAAATTCTAAAATATAAAGAATATGAACATATCTTGAATTGAAAAACTATAAGAAATAAAATAATTAAAAATGCATGTCATAAGTTATTAAGTTGAACAAGAAAACAAAAGTAAAGAATAGGTAAAGGGATAGGGGATCTGTTTTTTAATGGAAGGGGCCAAGGGGGATGAAGATTTTAATTTTATTTAAAAATTCGAGAGGGATATTTTGGCTCTTATAATGTTTCATTTTGGGGGTAGTTTTTAGATTTTTGATCTAAATGTGGAAAGTTTTAAATTCTTATGATTAATTTTTCTTTCGATTCTCAGGATGGCATTATAACACCCCACACATGTACTATAAGTATTTGTACTATACACATGAAACATTACATGGACTTTCAAATTAGTGGTAATTTTAAACGTGTTTGCATCTCGCATTAAAGGGCGTTATGTGTATCTAAAGTTTAAGGAGTTGCATGTATACATGTTTTGCATCGAGTTAAGGGGACTAAGACCCTAAACAAAGGAAAACAATTGAGGTGCTTATAGTACTTAGAAAGGTGGTCTCATATCATACATCAGTACAAAGTTTCATTTGAGTTGTTATTTCATATACAGTGTTTCCTGCCTTACATATTCAGTACATTATCTCGTAGTGACGTCCCCACGGAGACGAGATCCGACGTCGAAATTGTCCAATTATGATTATGAATTAAGTCCGAGTTAAGGAGGTGTATTTAGCCCATGTTCTAGTACTATAGGTGGGCTGTATTTACAGCCCAATAAGAAGGAAGACAAAGGCCCAACAACATTCTAAGCTACTTAGCTAAATGGGCCTAAATTCTAAGAGAAGGAAAAATCTGTAATTTGGGGCAGAAAAGGCCCAACTGTTTAGAGGTCCATTTTGGCCCAATCTTAAGGCTAAAGATGCTACATCACAAGCTTTCTAAAATATACTAACATGTGGTGAAAAACACAAGCCAAGGTCGGCCAAAGTTGCTGCTTTAAAGGTGTCAAAGAACAGCAAACATTTCACTTAAACGTTGGATATATTTTCAGCTTCTAAGAGACATATCATATTCTCCTTTCTTCATATTTAAGAGCAGCCAAGAAAAACTTCTAGGGTTCTTCAAGGACACTCTAATATTGAAGAGTAAGGTAAGAAATCTTGAGCATATGTTTAGTATAATTTTCTCATAATAAGCAAGAGTATATATGGGTTGTGTTAATGCTGAAATTTGTGGACGCCTAGATATTGCTCCACGTTTTTCATGATTGGTATGGTATTTTACTGAGACTATTGAAGGCTGATATTGTGTATAAATGGATGAAGAATAGTTAGGTTTAAGTTGGGATAGGTTTGGGATTACCTACATTGAAAGGTAGTGAAAAGATGTAACGTTATGCTGTCCGTTTGTTTGTTGCGTAGAGTTGTCATGTCCCCTATTTTGTGGACTATCATAAGGATGATATGATTCTAATATAGGCTGTACCTGATATGTGGTGGATAATGTGCATTATAGAATAAGATTATAGGCAGAAATGTTGAAAGGATACGCTCGCGTCTTAATCACACACTTGCTGCCCGGGTGTTGTTTCTATATGAAATTGAGTGTCTAAGATGTGTCTATTGGCCTCTAATTCTAGTTTTATTAATTGCTATACTATAGCTAACCATTTTGAGGAAGGGAAGGTTATACCAAGGTAAACGCGAGGTCATACAACGAGGTATGTAAGGCTATTTGATTTCCTTTCACCTGGCATGAAACATAGATCCTTTATTGGTACATAAAGGCACATACCAACTCTAGTATGGCTACTAACTATGTCTCCACTCTTTCATATGTTCATATGCTATCATACATATTTTCTTTCAAAGCTACATACATACAAAGTTACCTTTATAGCTATATACATATGTGGATACCAACTTACATAGGTTCTTGTTGCC
>DF359604.1:45541-73022 GCA_000787875.1 Solanum virginianum
GGAATGACAACCGACCTCCTCTGGAGTATATTCTACAGCCTAGATATTTCAATGACAATGCTTATCTGTGGAATTAATATAGATTGAACCCTATGGCTATGGATGTGACCAAGGTTATTGTGTTGCTACCACTATCGGCTGACACAAAGTTCACTATTTCGAGCGAGCTACTTCAAATGCTGGAAAAAAAATCATGGATTATTTACGGGCCTACCATCGGAGGATCCACATAGGCACTTGGACAATGTGGCATTATTTGTAAGAATGTGATGGGGACACAAAATCTGACTATGGATGCGGTGGGGTTTCCTGTTTTCCCATCTTCTCTTACGAGAAGTGCTATGTTATGGATATCTGAGCTCCCACAGATTTCAGTCACTAGTTGTGCAGATTAGCAGAAACCTTTTTTGCAAAGGTACTTCCCAAGGTCGAAGAAGCTGAAGTTAAAGGATCAGATTAATAATTTTGAGCAATTTCCTAGTAATTCATTTCGTAGTACATTGGAGTAGTTTACTATGTGTTTGAGGAGCATCTCTGACCATAAGATAGTTGATGATGCCTTGGTGGAGATCTTTTACTATGCCTTTGATGAGAATAGCCAAGCTTATGCTGACACTATTATGGGGGTGGGCGTATGTTTTTAGAATAGTCTTTTGCAAGGATTGCTGAACAGATGGAACAAGTGGTCAAGACGAACTGTATATGGGGACAATAGGATAGAGCTTCTAGGAGTAAGTCATGTGCCATTAATTTTGGTTCAAAGCAAGCCAAGATCAATGAGGAGATTATGTAACAACTTGCTTAACTTCGCACAATCATGGATGTGGTGATCAAGCAGAACCAAAAAAGAGTAAATGTGGTAGTTCACCAACCTCCATGTGCACTCATGTATGAGGAGTCTTATTTTGAGGAGGATGCTTATTTTGTGAATGATCAGGGGGGAATTTCGATCCAATGCGTAAGGGTCCAATCAGGACTATTGGTGCCAAGGTCAAGGAAACCAAGGTCGGAACTATGCTAGAGATGGAGCTTATAGACACAATCGAGGTGGTTATTATGAGAGGAATAGGGGTCTTGAATCAAATTGGGGTAGAAGAGATAGTTTCAAAAATGGTCCATACGTGCTGCCATATAACTGAGATGTCGGTACAAGCAATACTAGAATTGAAAAGATGTTTGATCGTTTGTTGAAGAAGGCCTAGACATATGATGAAACTCTAAAGGGAATGAAATTGAATATTTCAAGCATTAATAAAATGATAGAGTCTCATTCTGTGGCTATTAACAACTTGAGCAATAATTTGGTCAAGTGTCAACTCAGTTGAATTAGCATCAGAAGGGTACACTGCCTAGCAACATAGTTCAAAATCCAAGGAATGAAGGGCAGTGTATGGCAGTTACTACTAGAGGTTGTAAGAGTACTATTGATCCTCCTATGCCAGTTGAGATAGAAGATGTTCGTGAGAAGATAGTTTCAGGTAAGGATGTGATTGAAAGAGATAATTATGTCAAAGATTGGGTGACTGAGGTGTAACTTGGGCATGATAAGAGCTATGTGGAGGAGCTTTAGAAAGTATTCCATATGATACATGTGGCTGATGCTGATAGGGTTGAATTAGCTGCTTACCAACTCAAGGGTGTAGCCAGACTTTGGTTCGACCAATGGAAGAAGGGTAGAGGAGAGGGTGCCCCAGTGCTGACTTGGGTAATGTTTTAGGAAGCTTTCTTGGGGTGCTTCTTCCCAAGAGAACAGACATAGGCTAAGGTAAAAGGGTTCTTGAACTTGAAACAAAGCTCTATATCTGTGCAAGAGTATGGGTTGATATTTACCCAACTATCCCGATATGCTCCGAACAAGGTTGCTGATATGAGGGGGAGAATAGGAATATATGTAGATTGGCTGAACATAGAGCCGAAGAGAGAATGGAGGCGGCAATTCTTGTGAGTGATATGGATATTGGGAGATTGATAACCTTTGTGCTACTAGATGATGAGTAGAGGCAGCATGATAGAGAGAACTTAGAAGTAAAAAAGCTAAAACATCCAGCCATGAGGTTGGAAATAAAGGAAATGCTAATAGGTTTTCGACGGGGCCAATACCATCATTTGCCAGTGCACCAACACCAAAAATCAAGAATGATCAGAGGTCCCAGAATGTTGTAGCCCATGGATCTTAGTCATAAGCTAGTAAGGCCCAAGGTTGAAGAGGTAAACCACCATATGGTACGTATGGCAAATTACACATGGGTAAATATTGCGAGGGAAGTGATATGTACTATAAGTGTAGCTAAGCGGGTCACTATCAGAGACAGTGTCTAAAGTTGGCTGATCGAGCTTAATCATCTACACCAACCCCGCCAGCTAAAGGAAACTAGAGAGATACTATGTCATGAAAATGGAGTAGTGATGTTCACACTCCAATAAGAAAGTGGTAGCTATCAGCAATTAATCTTATCGAAGGTTAGGGTTGAAATCCATAGCGAATACAGGGTTTGACTATGAGAATTCACTATCAATCATTTCGAATATCAATAAGTAAAATCTCTAAATAGGGGGTGGGGGTTTTGTGATTCAAAAATAAAATAAAATAGATGCTATGCTAAAATACGGAAAACACTCAATTTTACGGATAACTTGGGAATTATATTCCGCATGGTTCTTTGACTCGATTACCCTAGGTAACATAACTACAATTGGAGATTCATATGCATGATAGTAACTTAGGTTCTTCTATCCCTCTTATGAAGGTGAAGGTCGAATTTCACCATGGCACTTGGTCGGCTACCATGGTGTGCCAACTAACCATTACCTATTGTCCAAGTCAACCTTGCCTTTGTCAGGTTTGGTTGATTAGACGAGAACACATCAATCGAATTCTGTACTTTCCTTTTCCTATTCATCACTACCTTGGTAGGGATCATGATAGTATGCGAGATTTGGTGTTGGCCACCTCCAAACAACAATCAGAATGAAGGGAAATAAACAATACATGCTAAACCCAATCATAGAAATTCAATAAACCTAGGTTATCTCAAGTCAAATATCCATGGTTCCAACAACTCGAAGTTGTGGGTGCTTAGCTACTCATGGCAAAAGAAAAAATGCAAATAAATGACATGATTGAGAATTTTACCCAAGGCAATGAAGATTGAAGACACCATAAGTTGCAAACCACAAGCTTGATAGATTGATAATAAGCACAAAGCAAAGGTTACAATCCCCAAAATTGGGTTACTCACTGTAGGACTATTAGGCTTGTAACATAGGTTCAGGGGGCTTTGGTAAGGCATTTTAGGCAAGTGGTGACTAAAAGCTATCCTTGAACCATGTTCACCAACACTTTTTGCTTTCATAAACCAACCCTTTTGAATAAATCCACCCTTATTCTCATGTTTCAAACTTTTTCGTGAGTGCTTTCTTTCTATTTTTGGCTATGCCTTATCTCTGAACTCAATTCTTGCTACTTCTTCTCGATTCAAAGAACTTTTCTTTTCTTTTTTTAACACAGCTCATGATTTTTCACTTCTTTCTTTATTTCCCAACTAACCACCTCATTGTCATTACTTTACCACAAGAAAGGTCTCCCTCAACTTAGGCTTTTATCCTCAATTAATGTTCATATGTCCAAGGATAGACCAGGGCCAATATTAAGGTATTTCATAAAACAAGGTTAAGCTAGCAAGGTGTGAAGAAAGAATGAGTACATGAGAAGCTCAAAAATTTGGAACAAGGTATTCACTCACTAATTTGGTGGATCATTTAGGGTAAAAGTGGGTTCACTCAAAGAACAAAGATCACCAAACCAATCCCAGTGTACCAAGGCAGGTTTTGAATCCATACAAGATGTATGAATGGAGCAAAATAAGCTGACAAAACACATGGCATTGCACCCAAAATCAAGTATAGAATCATAGGTCATGCTTCAAGGCTCAACTAGTCTTCTCTTTTTCAGAATAAACATTTCCAGATAATCATGTGTATGATTGCAAAATTAACCAACAATCTCAAAAAAATCTAAGAGTACCAAATTTTCAAAACAAAAAGCATTTAAAGACTATATATATATGCCAAAAGAAAGTATCTACTATATATCTACAAATTACCTATACCACCTAGACATGCTGGTTCAACAAAAATTAAATATCCACGAGGAAAAAAAACACAAACAAGAAAACCTCGGGATCAAAATTTGGGGTAGTTATGGACTAAAGGCCACTCAGACTTCACCCTAATCCATAACTACCCATTACCCCATCAAAAAGGTTGTGCATTGTCCTCAATACACCAAATCAAGAAACAATAAAGAATATAGGGGTGAAATAAAAGGGTGGTGTTACCTGATTTTACAGGGTATGGTGGTCATCTTCTCTACTAATTTAGGGTTACCTCCCAAATCGTACCTGATTTACTGTCATAGCTCGACTTAGTCTACTTGGTTACTTAGACTTCACCAATTTCTCGAACCTTGCCCCACCATAATTTTGCTTGTTCTTCCACCTTGAACTTATGAATTGGACCCCTAGTTTACTATCCAACTTTTTATCATGCTCAAAGGGTAGTGGTGTAAGAATGAGGGGAATGAGTACTAGATTTTGCATGTTATTTGGGGTAGAGTGTACAAATCTAAGCTTCTTGTAGACCACAAGGGGCTTTAGATTTACAGGGGCAGCTAGATCACATAGTGCCCTTGCAAACTCTACATCTCTAATTTTACAGGGTATGGTGGCTATCTTTTGCACTGAATTGATAAGAAGAGTGTTGATGGATAGCTATTTTAACATGGAGAGAGAGTGTTTGACCTTGCTTTCCTCTTCCCTCTTTTTGATTCTTTGAGGGAAAGAAGGAAGAGGCCTTGGGATAGGCTTGTACTCTTTTTGGTCTTCCTTTTATTCATTTACTACATCCTTACCACACTTTTCTACTTTACCCACATCCTTATCATACCCACTATTAACCTCCGTACGTTGCCCTTCATCCTTAGAACTTTGCACTGTGTAATTAGGAAATGTACCACTCTGATGTTGCTTAAGTAGAGTCGATGCCTGACCAAACTATTGTTGAAGTTGTTTAATAGCTAAGAAATGAGACTCTAACGTTTTATTAATGTTTGTAATTTTTGATCTCATTCCACTTAGAGTCTCATCATGTATCTCAGCCTTCTTCAATAAATAATCAAACATCTCCTCAATTCTGGAGTTACTTGTGCTTGCATCGTGATGGTGTGATGGCACCTAAGGATCATTTATGAAATAATCTCTGCTACTCCACTCAATATCTGGCCTCCTATTTTTCTCATAATAACCACCTTGGCTATCTTTATATACATATTCTCTTTTATAGGTCTAATTGTGGTTTCCCTGACCATGGCGCCAATGGTCTTGAATGGACCATAGGACATTGGGCTTAAAACCCCACAACTGATCAGCTAAAAACCAATTGTCCTCCATATAATATAGCTCCTCCTACATGGTGCACGTGAAGGCTATTGTTGTGATCAGGGACACTCCACAAATCTATCTTTTTTTTTAAATTTATATCCTAAAAAGAAATAAAGGAAAACAAGAACAAAAATAAAAGTAAAATATAAGAGAATTAAGAAAATAATATTTGAAATAACTAATAGTGAAATCAAGTCAAGACCTAGTTGTATTCCTCGACAATGGCACCACAATTTTTGATGATGTTCACTCTCCAATAAGAAAGTGGTCACTGTCAAAAATTAACTTGACCGAAGGTTAGGGTCGAATCCACAGGAAATGCTTATGTAGAGCTTATGTAGTGTCCATCCATCATAGGGACACAATCATTGATTTGGTAAACTTAGAGATGCTTAATTTTGATATAATCCTTGGCATTGATTGGCTTCACTCTTTTTATGCCATTATTGATTGTAGAGCCCTAACTGTTAAGTTCCAATTCCTGAATGAACCTGTTCAAGAGTGGAAGGGTGATTCTGTTATACCTAGGGGAATGTTTGTCTCATATCTTAGAGATAGAAAGCTAATTTCTAAAGGTTGTATCTATCACCTCATATGAGTAAAATCTAATGATGTTGAGTCTCCTACTCTTGAGTTATGATCAAAGTCCCTCTTTGAGAAAGATTGACTTTGGGATTGATGTTGTACCCGATACCTAACCTATCTCAATTCTACTTTATAGGATGGCTTCCGCTGAGTTGAAAAAGCAATCAAAAGATTTGTTAGAAAGGGTTGCATTTAGGCCAAGTATTTCTCCTTAGGGTGCCCTTATCCTATTCGTGCGAAAGAGAGATGGGTCTATCAGAATGTGTATTAACAATAAGCAATTGAACAAGGTCATCATAAAGAATAAATATCCTCTCCAAAGGATAGATGATTTGTTTTACTAACTTCAGGGTGTCTCTTGTTTCTCAAAGATAGACCTCAGATCTGGCTACCATTAATTGAAAGTAAGAGAATATGATATTCCAAAGGCAACCTTTGGGACTAGGTATGACCTTTTTGAGTTCTTGGTCATGTCAGTTGGGTTGACAAATGTACCTGCAGCCTTTATGGATTTGATGAATCGGTAGTCCAGACAATATCTTGACATATTTATGATTGTGTTCATCAATGAAATTTTGGTGTATTCGAGAGATGAGAAAGATCATGCTAATTATCTTAGAGTTGTTCTCCAAACATTTAAAGACTATGAGTTGTATGCAAGATTCTTAAAATGTGAATTCTGGCTTAAATCAGTGGCTTTCCTAGGATATGTTGTCTCTAATGATGGTATTCGAATGGTTGCTCAAAAGACTGAAACGTTTAAGAACTGGCCTAGACTGACCTCTCCAACTGACATAAGGAGTTTCTTAGGGTCATCAAGCTACTACCACTATTTTTTTGATGGATTTTCTTCCCTATCTAAGCCATTAACTAAGTTGATTCAAAAAAGGTTAAGTTTTAGTGGTCTAATGAATGTGCAAAAAGTTTTCAAGATTTAAAGACGAGACAGACTACTGCACCTGTTTTAACCTTGCTCGATAGGATAGAGGACTTTGTGATCTATTGTGATGCTTTGAGAGTTGGATTGGGATGTGTGTTGATGCAGAGAGGGGAAGTGATAGCCTATGCTTCCAAACAACTTAAGGTTCATGAGACAAACTATCCTACCCATGATGTTGAGTTGGCAGCGGTGGTGTTTGCACTTAAAATATGGTTTCACTACTTGTATGGAGCGCATGTGAATGTGTTCATCGACAACTAGAGCTTGCAGTATGTCTTCAGTCAGAAAGAGCTCAACCTGCGACAGAGGAGATGGTTGGAGTTAATCAAGGATTATGACATGAGCATTCTCTACCATCCAAGTGAAGCTAACATCATTGTTGATGCTCTTAGTAGGTTGTCAATGGGTAGCACAACCCATGTTGAGGAAAGAAAGAGGGAACTAGCTAGATAAATGGATCGATTGGCTAGATTGGGAGTCCAACTTGAGAAAAATGATAAGGGAGGAGTTAATATTCAGAATGGGTCTGCTTCATCTTTAGTGTCAGAGGTGAAAGAAAAGCAAGACCAAGATCCAGTCATACTTTAATCGAAGGAGGCTTTCCAAAAACAAAAATTGATGGTCTTCTCCAAAAGGGGAGATGGGGTGTTGAGATACCAGAGTAGATTGTGTGTCCTAGATGTTGATGGTATCCGAGATATGATTATGGAAGAAGCTCGTAGCTCTAGATATTCAATTTATTGTAGATCTACCAAGAAGTACCATGACTTAAAGGTAGTCTATTTGTGGAGTGGAATGAAGAGGGTTATTGCTGAGCAAATTGGCTCACTTCCAAGTGCCTGAATTGCCAACGAGCGGAATGAAGAGGGGTATTGTTGAGTTCGTTTCAAAGTGACCAAATTGCAAGCAAGTGAAAGTTGTACATTAAAGACCATGCAGATTGGCCCAGAATTTTGAGATTCCTGAATGGAAGTGGTAGATGTTCAATATAGACTTAATTACTGGTCTACAAAGGTCTCCAAAGCAACATGATTCAATATGGGTGATTGTGAATAAGATAACCAAATTGGCTCACTTCTTAGCAGTTAAGACACCTAATACTATGGAGGAATATGCTAAGTTGTACATCCAAGAGATTGTAAGGTTTCATAGGTTCCCTTGTCCATCATTTCGGACAAAGGAGCCTAATTCTCCTCCAAATTTTGGAGATCTTTCCACAAAGGATTGGATATAAATGTGAATCTGAGCACAACCTTTCATCCACAGACAAATTGCCAAGCAAAGCATACAATCCAGACATCAGAGGATATTTTGAGAGCCTGTGTTCTTGATTTCAAAGGAAATTGGGATGACTACCTATCATTGATTGAATTTTCATATAACAATAGTTATCATGCGAACATTCAAATGGCTCCCTACGAAGCTTCATATGGGAGGAGATGTAGATCACCAATTAGGTGGTTCAACGTTGGAGAAGCTGAGTTGATTGGGCTTGATCTTGTCTATCAATCAATGGAGAAGTTTAAGGTCATTAAAGAGAGGTTGAGGACTGTGCAAAGTCACTAGAAATCTTATACTGATGTGAGGAGGAAAGACTTAGAGTTTAAGGTAAATAATTAGGTGTACTTAAAAGTGTCACCTATGAAGGGTGTCATGGGATTTGGGAAAAAAGGAAAATTAATTCCTCACTATATTGGACCTTATCGAATTGTGAAGAGGATTGGGAACTTTGTTTTTGAGTTAGAGTTGCCTTCTGAGTTAAACGGTATCATCTAGTGTTCCATGTTTTGATATTGAATAAATAGTTGGGAGATCTTGCATTGATGATCCTTGTTGAGAGTATTGGAGTGAAGGATAGTTTGTCTTATGAAGAGATTCCAGTCAAAATCCTTGATTGTCAGATTCGCAAGTTGAGAACCAAAGAGATAGCCTCGGTCAAAGTCTTACAGAGAAATCCATTCATTGAGTAAACCACATAGGAAGATGATGAAGAGATTAAAGAAAAATATTCGTACTATTCGTGCCTAATGATGAGAGTGTTGAAGGTAACTTTCTTACCCGTAACTAAATTGATTGTTTATTCTTTAGTTGATTGTCTATTTTTGAGTCCAAATAAAGTTGATTGGTGATTGAGGAGGGTTGAGGGTTAGATTAACAGATGTAAATGTTGAGATGAGTTTTGAGTCTATTTATGCCTTGATATCAACCTTTTCTCATCATTCGAAGATGAATGATCCCAACGGAGAGATTATGTAACACTCGATAAAATCACCAAAATACCCCTAGAGTAGAGATGTGCGTATAGTGCATCTTCCCATGCAATATTTGCAAATTTGAGGTGGGATATGCGATCAACATCAAATATTTAGTGGGTAAATGGTCTCGATCGATTTTTAGAGCGACTGGATCAAAAAATAATTTTTTGGTCCGAAAACAAAAAATAGTGTTGGTGTTAGACAGAGGCGTGTCACGCCTCTGTAGTGGACTTACACTTTTTTTTCAATTTTTTTAGACAGGATTAGAAAATCCATTTGAAAAATTTTTGAAAAAATATACAGGTGCGCGCCCAATACGCGATGAGGATTAGGTTATTCCAAAGTTGAAAATTTTCTTTTAATTATGAGGGGCATCCCAGACTATTCCCAACCCCATCTAAACTCAATACATGATCAAAATAGGTTGTTTTGAGCCTAAAAAGGGTCAAAAAACCCCATTCTAAACCCCTTCTAAGTCATTGGAAAGTTAGGACTTGAGAGAAGAGAAGAAAAGAGCATAAAATATGAAAATTCGAAGGCAAATTATTGAAGAAGATAGTTGATAGTGTCACAGCCTAGGATGGGACCCAAGACGTGGCCAACACTGAGAGACTATTGCTAGTCCCTAAGTGAACCACTTGACCTCATCAAATTTATTCATTCTGCTAATCAGTGGAAGACATAAAGAATATAAATAGGTACATCTATCTACTCTCAAACAATAGTGTAAATGAAAGGCTAGTAGAATTAACTAGCTCACAATCTTAACAATCAACATTCGACTAGAGTCTATGAAGCCTCTATCATTATTAGGTTGTGCCAATGACAGACCTATGGCTACCTCAATCAATATAAAGCAAATAAATGTCTAATTCTAAAGCAAGATAAGGATATCATATGAATCCTCCGAAGTAGAGGAGGTTCATCTATCAGCTAAACGTCCAAGATCCACAACGATGCACCTGTTGATGATCTCCAATCCCTGTATCTGCATCATAAAATGATGTAATGCTGAGTGGCATTAGTACGTGGAATATACGGTATGTAAAATAGCTAAATAAAACTAAAACAAATAGAATAAAATAAAACAACAATCAACTCAATATAGAAATCAATCAACATGGCAAATATCTATTTAAAGAAAGAATAAAGAGTAGACAAGTGACCCGTCAACCCATCAAACCTCATCAATAAAATCAAATTCATCTAAGAAGGACTCATCTCACTCATCTCATCTCAACTCAGAGTACTAAGCATGGGAACTTTCTGGGAGCTTCTCTTATTCAACAACAATCACTTATGAGCTCAACAATCTCGCAGAAGTTGCCACAATCATTCTATACATGCCAGGTTGGGAATGAATTGAAATAATAATTGGCAAGTCCAAATGGAGACAACCATCTATAGGTCCTCTATTGATTTTAGGGACTTCTAATCCGAGGGAACCTTATCATAAAGTGATGTGATGATCCTAATCCTCACCAACGCTTGGCTAAGTAGTTAAACGAGTGCGAGTTGGATTAACTCTTACTTTTTCAATGGTCGATACTCTTCTCATGACTCAATACTCATAAAATAATCCATCTAATCAAACTATTTCAATCATCTCATCTCAAATCAGCCTCGTAGAGGCACTATCGTTCAATTAGTCTCTTAGAGACTCTTATCATCTTATCCATCAATATCTCAATCATTAGTTCGAGGCTTAAAATAATCATTACAGAATAATCAAATAGAAAAATTATTAGAGTTCATTTAGGAAGACTCATGGACCATCAAATACTATCAATCTATCATCATTCTTTCTAAGCTAATCCACATAGCCTTTGATGAGACTCATGGACCATCAAATACTATCAATCTATCATCATTCTCACATTCACAATCACAATCTCTGTCAACATTCTCAATCAAGGCTCTAGACTCAATCACTATCTTCTTCCATGCATGCTTTTAATAATTAACATATAGGGTTATACAATATCTCATGAAAGATGTTTAATTCAAGAAATTATTTTCATGATGATGATCAACATAAGAAAATTCATGTACTTAATATAATTTTAAAGAAAACCCATAAAGAATCATGTATGTAGACTCATGAACTATCAACACTCATCTAAGACCATCTATGGGGCACATGAGAGAATAATGTCATATTGTTAGTTTAGTCTTACATACCTTGGATGAAACTTTACCGATCAAACGTCAAGAATTTCCTTGACTTCATCAATTTGTGCTTCCCTCTTCTCCTCTCTCAAGCCCTAGTCTTTCAAGTGTTTAATAAAGGACTTAAAATAGGGTTTTAGACCCTATTTATTCATTAAAATAACCTAATTTGATCGTGTTTTGAGTTTAGGAGGGTTTAAGAATTGACTAGAATGCCCCTCAAATTAATAAGAAAAAGTTCACTTAGAAAATGCATAGTCTGTGACATGTACTGGGTGCAGACATATGTAATTTTTTACAAACGAGTTTTCAATTCCCATTAAAAAAAGAACTGAAAAAATAAGTGTTGGTGCACATATCAACACTATTTTTTGTCGTGTTGGTGCACATATCAACACTATTTTTTTTCTCAGATTTAAAAGTTATTTTTTGATCTGATTGCTCTAAAATCCAAATGAGACTATTTTCCCCCTCACTTTTCCATGCTAATTACTTATCTGGTCTCGTATTCACAAATGGAGCATGGGAAGATACATTATGTGCATATCTCTATTCTAGGGGTTTTTCAATAACTTACTAGGAGTTTCATCATCTCTCCCTTCGAATCATTTGTCCTCAAATGATGAGTAAAGGGTGATATAAAGGCACGAATAGACTCAAACTCATCTCAACATTCACATCTATCATCAATCTCTCGACTCTATCTCAATCGTCAATCAACTTTATTCGAACTCAAGAATAGACAATCAACTCAAGAAAAGATAATCAATTTAGTGAAGGGTAAAGAATTCATCTTTACCATTCTCATTATTTGGCATGAACAAATGCAAATACTTTGCTTTTATCTCTTCCTCAGCTTCCTATGTGGCTTTTTCAATGAATTGATTTCTCCACGAGACTTTGATTAAGGTTACCCCTTTGGTTCTCTATTCGTGAATCTAAGGATAAATGATTTGGACCAAAATTTCTTCCTATATCAAGCTATCCTTCACTCCAATACTCTCCACAGAGATCACTAAGTTAGGATCTCCCAAATATTTCTTCAACATCAACACGTGAAACACTAGATGGATTTCGTCTAACTCGAAAGGCAATTCTAATCATAAGCAACCTTCCCAGTCCATTTCACAATATGATAAGGTCCACTATAGCATGGAATCAATTTACTATTCTTCTTAAATCTCATTACACCTTTCATAGGTGATACCTTCAAATATACCCAATCATCTATATCAAACTCTAAATCTCTCCTTCTCACATCGGTATAGGATTTCTGGCAACTCTGTATAGCTGTCAACCTCTGTTTAATGACCTTAACCTTCTCTATTGATTGATGGACAAGATCAGGCCTAATCAACTCTGCTTCTCCAACCTCAAACCACCCAATCGGTAATCTATATCTCCTCCTATACAAAGCTTCATAGGGAGCCATATGAATGCTTGCATGATAACTATTGTTATAGGCAAATTCAATCTATGGTAGGTGTTCATCCCAATTTCCCTTTAAATCAAGAACACAAGCTCTCAACATATCTATTAACATCTAAATAGTATGCTCTGCCTGACCATCTATCTGTGGATGAATTGTTATGCTCAAGTTTACTTTCATACCCAATCCTTTCTGGAACGATCTCCAAAATTAAGAGGTGAATTCAGCTCCTTTGTCCGAGATAATGCACAAGGGAACTTCATGCAACCTCACAATCTCCTGGATGTATAACTTGGCATACTTCTCTATAGTGTTGGTTGTCTTAACTGCTAAGAAGCGAGCCAGTTTGGTCATCCTATCCCCAATCAGCCATATCAAATCATGTTGCTTTCGAGACCTAGATAGACCAGTAATGAAGTCCATATTGATTATCTCCCACTTTTATTCCAGAATCTCAAAGTTCTAAGCTAATCCACATAGCCTTTGATGCTTAACTTTCACTTTCTAACAATTCGGCCACTTTGAAACAAATTTAGCAATATCTTTCTTTATTCCACTCCACCAATAGCCTTCTCTCAAGTCATGGTACTTCTTGTTAGAGACAAAATAAATGGAATATCTAGTGCTATGAGCTTTAGCCATGATTCTAACTGGAATACCAACAACATCTAGAATGCACAATCTACTTTATATCTCAATACCCCATCTCCCCCTTTGGAGAAGACTATTATATTTTGTTTGGGCACAACCTCCTTCAATTGGAGTATGACAGGATCTTGATCTTGCTTTTCTTTCACCTCTACCACTAATAATGAAGAAGACCTACTCTGAACATTAGCTCCTCCCTTATCATTATCCTCAATGTTGAACTCCCAATCGGGCTAATCGATGCACTTTCTTATCTGGTTCCTTCTTCCCTTCCTCAATATGGGTTGTGCTAGCCATTGCATCCTGCTAATAGCATCAACAATAATGTTAGCTTTACCTGGATGGTAGAGAATGCTCATTTCATAATCCTTGAGCAACCCAAACCATCTTCTCTATCGCAGGTTGAGCTCTTTCTGACTAAAGACATGCTGCAAGCTCTTGTGGTCAGTGAACATATCCACATGCACTCCACATAAGTAGTGGTACCAGATTTCAAGTGCAAACATCACTGCTGCCAACTCAAGATCATGGGTTGGGTAGTTCCTTTCATCGATCTTAAGTTGCCTGGAAGCATATGTTATCACTTTCCCTCTCTACATCAGCACACATCCCAATCTAACTCTTGAAGCATCACAATAGATCACAAAGTCCTCTGTTCCATCGGGTAAGGTTCGAACTAGTGCAATATTTAGTCTAGTCTTCAATTCATGGAATCTCTTATCACATTTGTTGGACTATTCAAAATTGGCCTTTTTCTAAGTCAACTTATTCAATGGTGCAGATAATGAAGAAAATCCCTCAAAAAATCTGTGTAGTAGCTTACCAACTCCAAGAAACTTCTTATGTTAGTTGGAAAGACCTATTTAGGCCAGTTCTTAACCGCTTCAATATTCTGAGCATCCACTCGAATACTATCACCAGAGACAATATGGCCTAGGAAAGCTACTGACTAAGTCAGAATTCACATTTCAAGAATTTTACATACAACTCATAGTCCTTAATTGTTTGGAGGACAATTCTGAGGTGATTTGTACATTCCTCTTTATTTCTTGAATAACACCAAAATGTCGTCAATGAACACAATCACAAACATATCAAGATACTATCTAAATTCTCTATTCATCAAGTCCATGAAGGTTGTAGGTGCATTCTCAACCCAAATACATGACCAAGAACTCAAAATGGCCATATCTAGTCCTAAAGGCCATTTTTAGAATATCACATTTCCTAACTTTCAACTAATGGTAGCTAGATCTAAGGTCTATATTTGAGAAATAAGAGGTACCCTGAAGTTGGTCAAACAAATCATCTATCCTTGGGAGAGAATACTTAGTCTTTATAGTGACCTTGTTTAGTTGCCTATAGTCAATACACATTCTGAGAGACCCATCTTTTTTTGCATAAATAGTATAGGGGCACCCCAAAGAGAAACACTCCACCTTGTGAAGCCCTTCTCTAACAAGTCTTTCAATTCTTTCAACTCGGCGGGGGCCATCTTATAAGGTAGAATTGAGATCGGATGGGTATCAAGAAGAACACTAATCCCAAAGTCAATCTTCCTATCTTGAAGGACTCTGGACAGATCCTCAAGAAGCACTTCTGGAAACTCATTCACAATCGCGAATAACTCAAGAGTAGGAGACTCCACATCATCAAATTTAACTCTCATAAGGTGGTAGATACAACCCTTAGAAATCATCTTTCTACCTCTAAAATAGGAGATAAACTTTCCATCAAGTGCTATGGAATAACCCTTCTACTCTAGAACTGATTCATTTAGGACTTGGAACTTAACAGTTCAACCTCTACAAATTAAGCATAACAAGCGTGGAGCCAATTGATGCCAAGGATAAAATCAAAATTAGTCATATCTAACTCAATTAGATCATTAATAGTATCCTTAGGATGGATGGACACTACACAAGCTCTATAGACTCTCTCAGCCCGAATAGATTCGCCCACTAGAGTAGAGAAATCAAAGAGTTCAAGAAGGCTCTTAGGGGATCTATCAAATCTACTGGCCATAGAAGGTGTTACAAAAGATAATGTGGCACTAGGATCCATCAATACATAACAATCAATAGAAAAGACTCAAATCGTACCTGTCATGACAACTGGGGAGTTCTTCTGATCATGTCAACTACTCATGGCATACAAATGATTTGTGGCCCCACTTGCTCCTGATATAGTACCTTTTTTATTTCCTTTAGTTGGTGGGTCAAGTGCAGAAGATTGAGCCCGGTCAGCCTACTTTGGACAATCTCTCTGATAATGACCCACATGGCCACACTTATAGCATATACCACTCCCCTTATGACATCTCCCTTAGTGCAATTTATCACACTTACCACATGTTGGCTTGGCAAGTAAAGCTTGAGCCGCACTGGCTTGTGATTGAGATCTATGGGCTCCAATACTCTGGGACCTCTGATCATTTCTAACTCTAGGTGCTGGTGTATTAGTAGATGATGGCACTGGAAATTGGTTTCCATTCCCTTCTTTCCAACCTAATGGCTGGATGTTTTTGCTTTCTTATTTCTGAACTCCTATTTACCATGCTACCTTTCCTTATCAGCTTGTTGCACAAAGGTCATCAATCTCCCAATATCCATGTCACTCATAAGCATTTCTCCCCCATTTCCTCTTCACCCCTCTATTCAACCCATCAGTATATATTCTCATCCTCCCCCTCATATCAGCTACATGTCAGGAACATAGTGAGATAGTTGTGTAAACTTTAGCCCATACTCTTGCACAATTATAGAGCCATGTTTAAAGTTCAAGAACTCTCTTACCTTTGCCTATCTTCTCTTCCTTGGGAAGAACCACCCAAGAAAGCTTCCTTGAACATAGCCTAAGTCAGCATAGGGGCATCCTCTCCTCTACCTTTCCAGCACTAGTCAAAACACAATCTAGCCACACCCTTTAGTTAATAGTAGTTAGTTCCACTCCGTCAGTAGCACATGCATTAGTTGGAACACTTTTTGAAGCTCCTCTACATAGTTCTCAGCATCCTTAATGGATGAAAATTTGATGAACTTAGGCGAATTCATCCTCGAGAATTCCCATACTTTAGAAGTAACATGGGCATCCTTTAAATATATTCCTTATCTTGCAGCAAGTACTGTGACAGTCTGGGCTAGAGTTTGAATAGCCTAGCGAAGCTGAGCATTGGAGATCTCATCTTGTGGGGGTCACGCAACAGGGACAGCTGGTTCAATGAGCTTCTTAAGTCCTTGAGGCTTAAGTAGGTTAACATGTTATCTAGTAGGATGTCCTTTGCTTCTGACGGCTCTTTCGGGAGGCATGATCGCAATTTTGCAACACACAAAGCACAAATTAGAAAAGAACTTTCATAGTATAACTCTATAGAATGATTTTGAATATGAATGAAGGGAAACAATTCCAAATGTCCTCTAGCCTCCTTCTTATCAACTGTGGTTGACAACACACCCATAAACAAGACTCTGCTAGACACGGCTTCATAGACTCCCTAGGAGACTTGAACTCGGGCTCTGATACGAAGTTTTTCATGCCCTAGGTGGCACCCAGAGACTATTGCTAGTCCCTAAGTAAACAACTTTGCCTCATTTTATTCATTCATTCACACATTCTACTAATCAACAAAAGACATAAAAAATATAAATGGGCACATATATCTAATCTCAAATAATAGTATAAATGAAAGTCTAGTAGAGAGAACTAGCTCACAATCTTAACAATCAATATTCGACTCGAGTCTATAAATCCTCTATCACTATTAGGTTGTGCCAAGGACAGACCTATGGCTACCTCAATCAAAATAAAGCAAATAAATATCTAACTCTAAAGCAAGATGAAAATAACATATAAATCCTCCATAGTTGGGAGGCTCACCAATCAGATGAACGTCCAAGACCCTCAATGATGCGCGTGTTGATGATCTCCAATCCCTGTATCTACATCATAAAATGATGCAACGCCAAGTAATGTCAGTACGTGGAGTATACAGTATGTAAAATAGCTTAATGAAACCAAAACAGATAGAATAACATTAAACAACAATCAACTCAATATAAAAATCAATTAACATGTCAAATGTCTATCTAAAGCAAAAATAAAGAGTAGACAAGTGACCCATCAAGTCATCAAACCTCATCCATCAAATCAGACTCGTTTCAGAGGGACTCATCTCACTCATCTCATCTAAACTCAGAGTACTTAGTTTGGAAACTTCCTGGGAGTTTCTCTTATTCGATAATAATCACTTATAAGCCAGTGATTGTACAATAATCTCATTGATGTTGCCACAGCCATTCCATACTTTCTAGCTAGGGAATGAATCAAAACCATAATAGACAAGTCAAAATGGAGACAACCATCTATAAGTCCTCTATTGATTTTAGGGACTTCTCATCAGAGGGAAACTCATCATAACGTGATGTGATGGTCCTTATCCTCACCTACGCTTAGCTACGCAGTTTGACGAGTGCAAGTTGGATTAACTCTTACTCTTTTGGTACTTGATACTCTTTCCATGACTCAATGCTCATTAAAGAATCCTTCTAATCAAACCAATCAAACTATTTCAATCTTCTCATCTCAAATTAGGCTCGTAGTAGAGGTACTATCATTCAATAGGCCTCTTATAGACTCTAATCATCTCATCCATATTAGCTCAAGGATTAGAACAATTATTAAGGAATAATCGAATAAACAAATTATTTGAGTTTAATTGGAAAGACTCATGGACCATCAATTACTACCAATCTATCTTTATTCTCACATTTAGAATCACAATTTCTGTTAATATTCTCAATCAAGGCTCTAAACTTTAATCTCTATCTTCTTTCATGTATGCTTTTAATAATTAACATATAGGGTTATATAATATCTCATGAAAAATATTTAATTCAATAAATTAAGTTCATGATGATCATCACCATAAGAAAATACATGTAATTAATATAATTTTTAAGAAAACCCATCAAGAATCATGTATGTAAACTCATAAACTATCAACAATCATCTAAGACCATCTATGGGGCACATGAGAGAACAATCTCATGCTTTAGTTTATCCTTACATACCTGGGATCAACCATCAAGAAGTTCCTTGAATTCTTCAATCTATGCTTCTCTCTTCTCCTCTCTCCTCCTTTCTCAAGCCCTAGTCTTTCAAGTGTTTAAAAAGGACATAGAATGGGGTTTTAGACCTTATTTACGCATAAGAATGACCTAATTTGATCATGTTTTAAGTTTAAGAGGGTTGAGAATTAACCAGAATGCTCCTCCAATTAAAAAGAAAAAGTTCACTCAGAAAATGTCCAGTCCGCGACGCGGATTGGGCACAGACATATGTATTTTTTTCATACTTTTTTCTGAACGAGTTTTCAATTTCCATTGAAAAATAAAATAAGTGTTGGTCCGCATCCCAGGTGCGTCACGCCTTGGGCACATATCAACACTATTTTTCTTCTCGGATCAAAAAATTAGTTTTTGATCTGGTTGCTCTTAAATTTGAACGAGACCATTTTCCCACTTAATATTCCCTGTTGATTGCATATCTGGTCTCAAATTTTCAAAAAGGATGATAAAAAGATACATAAAGCGCACATCTCTATACTAAGGGTATTTTGATAATTTTATTGGATGTTAAAGATAGCTTAAGATCAGGTATGTAAGCCTACAATAAAAGCATGAGATTGTTCTCTCATGTGCCCCATAGATGGTCTTAGAAGAGAGTCAAAAGTTTATCAGTCTACATACATTATTCTTGATTATTTTCTTAAAAATTATATTTATGACATGTATTTTCTGATGTTGATGATCATCATAAACTTGTTTTCTTGAATTGAATACTTTTCATGAGATGTTGAATAAACCTTATATGTTAAGTTTTTAAAGCATGCATGAATGAACATAGGAATGGAGTCTAGACCCTTGATTGAGAATGTCAATTATGATTGTTGATTGTGAGGTGAGAATAACGATAGGTTGATAGTTCTTGATGATCTATGAATATTCCCAAATAAACTCTAATGATTCCGAATAATTGATATAAGCCTTGAGCTATTGATTGAGATGTTGGTTGATAAGATGATGAGAGTCTCTACGAGACTGATTAAATGATAAGTGCCGTTATGAGGCTGATTAGGACGAATTGATTGAGATGATATTACTGGATTGATTGTCTTATGAGCATAGAGTAGAAGGAGTATCGAGCACTGAAAGAGTAAGAGTTAATCTAACTCGCACTCGTCAAACTATGTTGCCAAGTGTAGGTGAGGATAAGAACCATCACATTGAGGTTCTCTCTTGACAGACTCCATTAAACAATAGAGGACTTGTTTGATTTTCTGAGATTCCTAGTGTATTCAATTCATTCCCTACGTGGAAAGTACAGAATGGTTATGGCAATAATGGCGACTTATTGCACAATCACTGGTTCATAAGTGATTGTTGTTGGATAAGAGAAACTCCTAAAAATATCCCTCATTGATTACTCTGCGTCGTGTTGAGATGAGATGAGTTGAGTTGAGTTCCTTAAGATGAGTCTGATTTGATTCATGAGGTTTAATTGGTTTGGTGGGTCACTTGTCTACTCTTTATTCTTACTTCAGATAGACACTTGCAATGTTTATTGGTTACTCTTCTGAGTTGATGTTATTCCATATTATTCTACCTATTTCTGTTTCATTTAACTATTTTACATACCATATATTCCACGTACTGACTCCACTCAGTGCTACATTATTTTATGATGCAGATACAGGGATTAGAGATCGTCAACATGCGAATCTTTGAGGATTGAGCAGTCAGCTGATTGGTGAGCCTCCCTTACTTTGGAGGATCCATTATACTTATATCATTTTACTTTAGAGTTAGACATGATTAGCTTTATTTTGATTGAGGTATTCATGGGTCTATCATTAACAACACTTTATAGTGATAAAGGGTTCATAGACTAGAGTCGGATGTTGATTATTAAGTTTTTGAGTTAGCTCTTTCTACTCGCCTTTTTATTTATAATATTACTTTGAGGCTAGATGATGAGATTTGCCCATTTACTTTTCTTTTATCTTTTGCTGATTAGTAGAGTTTATTGATTGAATGATTGTGATGAGGCCAAGTGGTTCTCTTGTGGACTAACAATAGTCTCTAAGTGCCGGCCTCTCTAGGGTACCCTTCCAAACCATGAAATTTGTAACGGTATAGACATATGTGAGCCACTTTATAATAGTGGAGTATATATTAATTACTTTCATATAGAGGTATATATTAGATTTAAATGACAAAGTTAAGAGATATATCTGGTTTTTGTTTATTTTAATATATTTTTAAATTTACTGATGCAATCATTGCTTTATAATTGTGCAATTATAAGGGTCTTCATTATTATTGTTAAGATTATTATGGAGTATCATTAATTTATTTATCAAAACTAGATATGTGAAATAGATATAATTATTTGTAAGGAATAATTAAAAGTAATATACACAATATATATACAATTATTTAAAAAATTATAAACACTTTTTTAAAAAGTTAGTGCTTAGATGTATCTAAAAAAGTAAGAATTTATTTTAAAACAATATAATAGAGATAAATTACGAAATATACATAAATATCTTATGACTTTTAAATCAAAAATTAATTATACATTAAAAAAAAGTGCATTTAGCCATTGAATCAAAGAAGTAAAAAAATAAAATTTATCAATATGCTTATTGTTATCAATATTTGTCAATTGATAAATTGTATTATTTAATTAATTTGCTGATTATGGAATTTGAACAACAAAAAATTATATGTATTACTCTCGCGTTCACTTTTACTTGGCCACTTTGAAAATTTTACATTTATTAAAATATTGACTAACATAAGTATTTTATCAGATACCCATATTAATTAATGTTTTGGTCATAAAAAGTATTTAAAAATAAGAAAATAATAGCTTTTAATGTAATTTTTTAAAAATAAATTATTGACATCCACTCTGCTATAAAACTTGTTTTCTTTCCTCTTTTTGTTACGATATTCTTCTTCTCTCATGTTTATAATATATCGTCGTGAAAATATTATAATTACTAAGTTAGTTATTGTCCAAAGTTTTGGTAGTCGAAAAAAATATTTATTTAGTTACAATTGTAACACTCAGTAAAATTACCAAAATACCCCTGGAGGAGTGACGTTTGCATAACATGTCTTCTTATGCTCTAATTGCAAATTCAAGACCAGCTTGCGGTCAGCATAAAAAATTGACTGGGAAAATAGTCTCAGTCAGATTTTAGAGCGATCGAGTCAAAAGATAATTTTTTGTAATTAAAACGAAAAAAGTGTGGGCGCGAACTTACACTTAATTTTTTAAAATTTTTTGAAAGTCATTTGATTGAGTCTGATCCATATGTGTTTCTTGAGCTATTTACATATAGCACATTTCATGTACTAATGCCACACGATGCTGCATCGTTTTATGATGCAGATATACGTGATAGATATCCGCGTCCTAGGCAAGACGCCGACATAGTGTCATGGTCTAAAAGCTTATTTCTTTTTATGGGAAGGGCCTTTTGGTCATTCCCCAACCCCTCATAAGTTCAGTAAATAAGTATAAGGGATCTTTTACATCAAGCCAAGTCCAAAAAATCTCTCCCAACTAACTTTTCATATGAGTAGATAGAAAAGTTAACTTCAAATGATCATATCTCCTAAAGTACAATAAGTTAAGTGATCCTAGTATATGAAATAGAAGATATTTGAATTAGCTTTCCAACACATCTAATTTCGCCTTAATCAGAGTTTGGAGTAGAAAGTTATAACCGTTTTAGTGAAGACTTGCAGAGCTGTCTGAAAGTCCACGACCGCTCCGCGTCGCGAACCTAACGCGGACCCTTAATGGATAAGCTAGTGAGATTTTCATCTTTTTATTTTGAGGATACTTTTATCCTAAAACCTTGGGGGGTCTATTTAAGGTCCCAACACATAGACAACGTCAGTTTTCATAATTAAAAACCCTCTCCTTTACTCCTAAACATAAACGCTCAAGAATCATCAAGAAAGTCATCAAGTTAGGATTAGCTTTCAAGATTCATCCTCAAGGTGAGTTATTTTTCATAAATTTCAATCTGCCCAACCCAAATTTCTTCATCTATTCATGAATCTCTAATAGAATCTAAAATCATATCCTAGGGTTTTAAGAAAATGAATTCAAGAAATCCAAGAAAGGATTTCTTGATTCTTCTTCTTCTTCAAGAATTAGGGTTCTTCATCAAAAACTCCAAAGATTTTAAGTCAAGAATTCAATAATCAAAGAGGCCTCTTTAAACTAATGTCATTCCAAGTTCGTTAACTTTAAATGAACTACCAAGATTGAGAATTTTCTCAAAGAAAATAAGTATTCATCAAATTCCGATGCTAATACCAACTTTCTAGGTATGTAAGGCTACCTAAATCATAGACCACGTTCATCCATGTGCCCCTTCTTCAACTTGAGTCGAGATTTTGAGTATTAATTGCATTCTCTAAAAAACTTATGATTTTTCAGTCTTGAATTCTTGCACATGACTAAGCTTCTTGAATGCATTTGAGTTAAATTATGTGTTGCATTGCTATTATTATGAATTATGAATGTATTTTGCATGCTTGATACCCTATCACTTAATTTAATATTTTTGCTGCTTATTGACTAACTAGAAATTTTGAATCTAACCTTCCAAACTAAGTAATATGAGCCTGAAAAGTATGTTTTCTTGTTTCATATATACGTATAATTAATGTCTATTATGTCTTATGTGTTGAACCTAAATAATATGATGTACTTGACTGTAATCGGTGAGAGTCTTGAATGATGTGTGCTAGAGTCTTGAGTTGCATTGCATGGATGACAGTCCTAAGTTATTGAGTTATTGGATAATTGAGTTGAGTTGTTAAGAACTTAGTTGGTTTGTCTGAGATGAGTTAAAGAAATGAGTTTGAGCAAATTTCTATGAATATATTTTAGTCTTGGAAGGAGTATTGTGCACCGAGTTGGGTTATTGAGAACCACCCCAAAACTACGTAGCCAGTGCAGGATGATTGTACAGTTTAATTCTGGTGGCCCATGTCCCTATATAGGGACACTCTCTAAGAATTTGAGCGAGAGAGGTAGAGGTTGATGCCCTTTACCATTGCAAGTTTAGGGCGGGCATGGCAACAAAGTCTTTTTGTTGTACATCACCAAATGCTCATGGTATGGAGAATTATATTAGTTGGAGAAACTTCCAAACAACACTTGAGTTGAGCATATCATGATTTTTAAACTTAGTTGCATTAAACACTTAGTCTATTTCTAAAGCATGATTTTAAAGTTTAAACTTGCATGGTTTATTTGAGTTGAGTTATGAGATGAGGAGTTGAGTTACAAGTCAAGTCATTTGATTGAGTCTGATCCATATGTGTTTCTTGAGCTATTTACATATAGCACATTTCATGTACTAATGCCACACGATGCTGCATCGTTTTATGATGCAGATATACGTGATAGAGGACTTCAACAGTCTCACCATTGAAGATCAGAGTTCCTAAGTTCCAAAGATGGTGATCCCTCCTTACCTTCGGAGGATCCCTTTTCTTTTACTACATATTCTATTTTGAATTGTCGAAACAAGAACTTTATGTGAGAGTTGAAGCCCCAAAAAGAGAATTTGGAATTTTTCTGATAGGAGATCAGAGCGTTTTTCCTTAGAGATGGATAATTCGCCCATCTTCTTGAGTTGGGTAGCTTAAATGACCCAAAAAAAAAGGTTCTCAAAAATGTGCCTCGGAAGTGCCCCAAATCTTATTTTTCATATATCTAAAAATTTGTTTGTTATTCTGAAAAAATAACTTAATATTCTTGCTTCGGGGGTTAAATTGAGTGGGAAATGGGTCTAACCCGAATTTTAGAGCAACAGTATCAAAATTCAAAAATCACAAAATATGCTATTTAGGAGGGTGGGGGCGTATCTCTTAGCACACAAACAACTGGGTGGCCCACCACCTACCAATTGAAATCCCTTTAAATTATCTTTCCAACGTACTTTGTTTCACCTCATTCCGAGTTCAGATGAAGGATGTATTCCTATTTTTGTAAAACTTGCCCATGCAGAAAATGCAATTTCCAGTAAGCAGTCCATTTTGGTCTTATTTTCTCTTGACTTTGATCCAAAACTTTTAAGTCTTGGGTCTAAGGGTCCTACACTTGAAAATACATATACTTAGCCTTATTTTATCCTCATATCATTCTAAACATTTCCCAAAACTCACTCAAACAATTAGACTCATATTTCACCCTAAATTCAAGTCCCAAACACAAGACCAAACATAAGGATTTCACTCAAGCATCAAGTCTCCATTAAAGTCTTCTTCAAGAACCTCTCCAAAGTTAAGGTATGTGGTGTTGAACTATTGGGTGCTTCCATCCAGGGTGTCTAAACCCTCTTCTATTTAATATTGCATGATTTAAAGTTGATATTACATGTAGGTCTTATATATTGAGAAATTTACTACACAATTATTTTAGTTCATGAAAATATAGTTGTTTTAGCATGTTTTGAGCTTCAAATCTTGGATCTAATATTGAAATTGACGAGGGGTTTTGATGTGAATGTTTTGGGGGTGTTGCAAGGTATTGATTAAAGGTTTTACTACTGATTTTCCTATATGATTTCATCTCTAAATTGCATGGTCTTATACCCCCACTGTACATTCGCCAAGTGTTTGATAAAATATTCAATTATGGTTTCTTGAGAAATTGAAGGTCCAAAACATGAGATATGATATGAATGATGATATAATGATGAAATGAGCTTATGAGCAGGATAAACTCTATATAAAATATTGCATTAGACCATACTCAACTGAGGTGAGGATTTGTACTCATCAAGCATGTGAGGGGTTAGTACTTTACCACCTAGGATAATTGGGGTATGACCATCATCAACTGAGTTGGGTGGTTGTACTCATCAACTATGTGAGGGGTTAGTACTTCACCACCTAGGATGATTGGGGTATGACCATCATCAACAGAGTTAGGGGATTGTACTCATCAACCATGTGAGGGGTTAGTACTTCACCACTTAGGATGATTGGGGTGTGACCATCATCAATAGTGTTTGGGGTTTGTACTCATCAACCATGTGAGGGTTTTATACTTTACCACCTAGGATGATTGGGGTATGACCAACATCAACCATGTGAGGGGTTTATACCTCACCACCTAGGATGATTGGGGTGTGACCATCATCAACCAACCAAGATTGGAAAGCTAGCTTGGTCTCTTCTTGACATATGAAATCTTATATGAGTATGATTTACTTAATCATGTTTTACTTATGCATTGATCATACATGTCATATTGTTATATTATGTCTATTGCCTATCGCTATGCATTTTGGATTATGATACCTATCTATTGTTGCATTATTTCTCACATACATAGTACATTCAAATGTACTAATGCATACTCTTGCCTACATGATATCACCATCTAGGACCAGAGCTCTTATTGAGTCTTCTTGTGGCTAGATAGATTGTTCAAGTTAGCCATTGGTGAGTCCTCCATTCTGGGGACAAGGATTATTATCTCACACTATGTATTAAGATTCTCTTTACTTTATCATTTACTTATGACTTTGAGGGTGAGCCTGGTTGTATGTATTGGCCCCCGCCATTATCTATGTAGTAGAGGTATTGCTGGAAAAAGTTATGTATTTATGCCATGAGTTGATTCTATTATCTGTTGACTCTATGTTATGACAAGTTCTCCCTTAGTCCCCTTTTACCTTATTTTCATTCTTCAATTGTTATTTAATTGTTTCGCGACCAAGGATGTGTAATGATATGCTATGAGGCTTGTTTGGGGTTTCTTCGGGTTCCCCATTCGTCGATCATGTCTAGCCCCTAGGCTTGGGTCATGACAAAGATGGTATCAAAGCACTAGGTTGATAGATCCTCAGAGTCCAACACACTACGTAAATTAGAGTCTTATTCATGGTTGTGTTGTGCACCACAACTATGAGTAGGAGGCTATGAGGTGTTCTAGGAAATATTTCACTTCTTCATGAAAACACTGTGTCAATTGGAGTCTTATTTATGGTTGTATTGTGCACCACAACTATGAGTAGGAGGCTATGAGATGTTTTAGGAAATATTTCTATTCATCATGGTCTATGTCGTGCTTTAGAAGTGAGAAAGGGTTTTCCCTTCTAACAAATGTTCTTTGCTCTTTTAGTTTATCACACCGCTTCAAGAAGGAAGGTAAGTAGAAGGTTTTGATTTTGATGGGTTCGAGTTTCTCTATTTCTTCTCTATTCTTTTAGTTGATGGTGGATCTTCTTGTGTGTCCCAAGTTGCGATGTGAACCTTTGGTGCTTATCTCTTGGTTGGGTATATTGTTGCTAGAAAGCTCATAGGTGTTGATCTGGGTTTGTATTGCATTAGGTCTTGCTTTGTGGCTTGTTGGAGTTGGCGTAGTGGATTTTGATATCATATTAGGGATGGAATGGTTGCTTGCATGTTGTGTATTCATGGATGGTGGGACCCATAGAGTTAGAATCTGATTCTCTAATGAACCCATCTTTGAGTAGGAGGTTGTCAAGTGGTAGCAAGGGGAGGTAGGTCCATTCTTGACTTAAAGTGCAATTGGTCTCTAAGGGATTGCATTTTTCATCTTGTGATAATTGGAGGTGTTGAACCTAAGTTGTTTTGTCTATAGAAATGTTGTTGATGGTGGGTGAGGCTTTGAATGCCCTTTCCAATATTTTGAATTTTGGAGAAATGTGCTTGGGTTTGACTAGTACACCAGGCGTGCCTATAAGTCTAGTGAGTAAGATCTTTAGTCCCTACTCTAATAGGTTTATGGTGGTTTCGGTGATGATAATGTGGTTCATTCCCTAATGAGGTAGTGCATGTGAATCATTTGAGGGTAGTACTGTGAGTTCAAGGAAGAAGGTTGGGTGCTAAGTAGCTGAGATGGGAATTTTGGTGGTAAGAGGTTGCCTTCCTAGGTTGTGTGGTGC
>DF359604.1:73269-92899 GCA_000787875.1 Solanum virginianum
ATGGGTATCTATTATTATGAAATATGAGTATGAAATATGTTGGGGTTTTGTCAAAAATTGTTGATTATGCATGAATATCTATTTTGAGCTTATACTATGAGCTAATCTTTGTCTATTGAGACTTTACATGATTCAAGCTAGGAAATCTATGAACTATTGTGAAGTTTTGACATGATTTACAAGTTGCCATGATAGGGTTTTACTATGATGTTTGTGGGCGGATTTACATGATTTTAAGATGCATTGATTTCACTTTTTCATGATCTATACTCCTTGTATTTTGAATGATTTGAACATGTCCTCATGTGTGCCCACCAAGTGTTTGATGAAATGCCAAGTTAAGAATTCTCAAGATATGTACATGCTTTACAAGTCAAGTGAGTTCATGATGAATATAGGCTATCGAGTATGTTATGCATTTATGAAATTATCTATGATTATGCAAGTGTGAAGTTAACCCCTTTTCAAAAAAATTTATTTTCAAGAAAACCTACATGAATTTTACTTATTTTAGTTTGGGATTTGAATATTATGATTCCTAAAATTCTATTGATGCATGGGTAGTGTTTATTTGATGATTTTAATGTGATTTAAACCGTTATATGAGAATTTACTTTGGTTTATGAAGTTATAAATATGCATGTTCCCCTTTTGAAATTATTTATGCGTAAGAGATTACACTATGGATTTAAATATGGAACTAATTATGTTTTCACTTCAACTTCATATTATAAATGTTGATTTTAAATAAAGTCTTAATTACCTGTAACACCCCACATCTTATAGTACTAGTATTGTACAAATGAAACGTGATATGACTTTTCAAATTAGCACCAATTTTTAAAAGTGCTTGAATCTCAAATTAGAGGGCGAGATGTATGTCTAACGCTGAAGAGGGTCGAGTATAAATAAGTTTTAAGTCAAATTGAGGAGATCACAACCTTAAACAAAGTGAAAGAAGTGAGGTGCTTGTAGGACTTAGGAAGCTAGAAGGTGAGTTACCTACATGCTTAGCTTAAATATGCTAGCTAAACGGAGACGAGGCCCAATGTCAAATCTGTCAAAGTTCGATAATGAATAAAGTCCATATTAAGGGAGTAAATTTATCCCATATTTAAGCACCATAAATGGATAATACTTTCAGCCCAAGAATAGTAGAGAAAGGACCCAAGTACAACACACCTCACTTGGTGAATTGGACCAAAACTAAGTAAGGAGAAAAGGGAAAAGTGGGCAGCCAAGGCCCAACTAATTTAAAACCAATAAGGCCCGAGTGAATGGGTCAAGAAGCTGCATCACTAGCTTAATAAAGTAAGGCTAAAAATGCCTTAGTAGGTTGGCCAAAATCCCCCTTTAAAAAGGATTTAAAACAGCTCCCTTAAGTTATTTTAATTTGGACAAACAATCTGCTTTCCTTGGTTATTCTTTGCTCTCTTTCAACGTGTAAAGAGTAGCCCTCACAACCCTACAAGGGTTCCTAAAGCAATCCTAAACCTTGTAGTTAAAGGTAAGTATGATACTTGTGTAGATAGTATGGTTTGTCTATGAAAAACAAGAAGTATATGCTAGTTGTGCTTGTGCTGAAAATTTGGACAGCATGTGTCCTAAGGATTGTTGTGCACTTTTCTTGTTACTTAAGAGGCTTTTCTCTTCTTAGTTGGTTGGGGTATGAAGTAAGACTTATATTGTTAACAAGGTTTATTTTGTTAGTGATGTAACCAGGCTGTTGCACCTTATTTACAGCCCGGAAGAGTGAATTCTTATATGATATCGTAATTGTGTTTTTAGTACGAACTTGTGGGTTGTTGGTTGGGAATTGTTGCTCCACGACCTCTATCTGTTTTGAAATTACTTTTGGAATATTTTAAGGCTGATTGTATGTGTAAGTATGTTATATGCAGTTTGGTTAAAGTTAAAACAGAGTTGGGATTGTTGATATCGAAATGTAGCGAGACGACGTAACATTATGCCGCCTACTTGTCTGTTTTGTATGTTATGTGGAATTGCTATGTATGGGTTGTTGCAAGACTATTATGGCACTAAAACAGGCTGCATATGATATGTATATGAGAATGTGTATTAGAAAATATGATTAGAGGCGGAAAGTTTGAAAGGATACGCCCGGGTTTAAAATTATACGCTTGCTGCCTGTGTGTTATTTTTTTTCATGAGATTGGGCTGCCAAGATATATCTATTGGCTGCTAATGCTAGTTTCATCATCTACTATATTTTAGATAAATATTTAGATGAAGAAAACGTTATCTCGAGGTAATAGCGAGGTCGTACAACGAGGTATGTAACGCTACTCGATTTCATATTACTTGGCATGAAAGCTAGTACCTTGGCACATAAAGGCACTTACCAACTCTGACACAACTATTAACCGTTTCTCCACTCTTTCACATGTTCATATGCTCCTATATATAGTCACCTTCAAACCTACATACATACATGGATACCAAGTTACATGGGTTCTTGTTGCTAAATAAAATTCACAAGTTGTTTCATCTAATACTCATTTCATTAATTGTGTGATGTACTCTTTTCATTGTTGTATTGTCTTGTATGATTATTTGCATGTCACATGCTGCGTCTACAGTCCTAAAGCTTCAATATTGTGACCACTAAATGAATCATCTCAAAATTAATTGAAAGATAAAGTATATTACCTATTGATGGGTGGTAACCCGAGGGGTGGAAGAATCACCTAGCCAGAGTTGATCCTATCATGAAGGGTAGCCCAAGGGGTGAAAGGAAAAGCCAAGCCAAGACCGATCCCAATATAGATTTACCACTGATCAGCTAGTCATTTGTATAACATGCTTTGCACAGATTATACAGTAAAGGTAAAGTAATAAAAAGAACATAAATTACAGGATCCCACAGTATAACTACAAGTGGTCTCTTATCCTACACTAGTGTATAGTTTCATTTAAGTTGTTACTTCATATACAATGTTTCCTACCTTACATATTCTGTACATTATCTCGTACTAATGTCCCTTACGGGGGACCTGCATTTTATGCTGCAGGTACTGGTGCTAGTAGATCTCCCCAGTAGGAGTTCAGAATATCCAGCTGTAGTTACCAAGCTCCAGGTTGCTTCGAGGCTTTACATGTCTAGAGGCTCCCCAATAGGTGTACAGGATATCCGGCTGTTGTTACCAAGCTCCAGATTGCTTCGGATCTTTGTGTGTCTAGAGCTCATATTTTTGTATCATATAGTTAGTCGAGGCAGGGCCTGTCCCGACCTTTATTAGATACATTTCCTTATCTAGAGGCTTTGTAGACTATGTAAATTAAAGTGTGGTCATATCTCATACTTTAGACACCGTGGCCCTAACGGCCTAGTCATATGCATTTTCTTTTGGCTTGTTATTACTGTTTACTTTCTTAATGGTATGTTGTGGCCCTAACGGCCTAGCCATATGCATTTTCCTTTTGGCTTGTTATTACTACTTATTTTCTTAAAGGCATGTTGAATGAAAAAATCCCTTATAATATTTATAGAAAGTGCATGGATACAGGTTGGTTCTCTTGGGCCTTATCGACAACGGGTGCCAGTCCGCCGGATCAACAATTGAAGGCCTAGACCCAAGCTACGACTGGTACTAGTGGGTCGTACCAGTTGAGTACAAGATGCCAAAACCTGAAGCAAGACACTGATTATGACTGCCCTACGAGTCATACCTGCAAACAAAACCATATGCCAGCTGTCTTTTCTGTGTAATTTTAGGGTAAATTTGTAAACACTATAAATATTTTGAATTTGGGTTTTATTTGGAGGATTGCAGATCATATTGTAGAGGGTAGATATTGAACATCACCTTTGAATATTCTCTCAAGAATTTTCTAGGATTTTGGCTTAGTTTATCATTTTCTCTTGGAAAACCCACTTTTGGAGATTGCAAATCTTGCCTTGTACTTATTGTCAATCTATCAAGCTTTTGGTTTGCAATTGGTGGTGTCTTCGTCCTTCATTACTTTGGGTAAAATCCTCAACTATGATTTGTATTTGCATTTTTGTTGGTCTTGCCTTAGATATGAGTAACTAAGCACCTACAACTTGGGGTGGTGAGAACCATGGATAGTTGACTTGAGATGTCCTAGGTTTATTACATTTCTATGATTGGGGTTTTGCATGTATTGTCCATTTCCCTTCATTACGATTGTTGTTTGGTGGTGGCCAATACCAAACCGCGCCTACTATCACAAGCCCTACCAAGGTCGTGATGAATAGGAAAAGGGATACAGATGATAGAATTCGATTGATGTGTTCTCATCTATCAACCAAACCTGAACAAGGGGAGGTTGACTGGGACAATAGGTAACGGTTAGTTGTATGCCATGGTAGCCGACCAAGTGCCATGGTTAAATTTGACTTTCACCTTCACAAGAGGGCTGGAAGAACCTAAGTTATCGTTCTGCATGCGAATCTGCAATTGTAGTTATGTTACCTTAGGTAATTGAGTCAACAAACCATGAGTAACACAATTCCCAAGTTATCCTTAAAATCGAGTATTTTCCTACATTTTAGTTTAGTGTTTATTTTACTTTGTTCTAGAATCACAAACCCCCCCCCCCAATTTAGAGATTTTAGTTATAGATACTTGAAATGATTGATAGTGAATTCTCGTAGTCAAGCCCTGTATTCCCTGTGGATTCGACCCTAACCTTTGGTTAGTTAATTGCTGACAGTGACCACTTTCTTATTAGAGCATGAACATCATCAATGATACAAGAGAATATCATATACATATATTCATTTCATCATCATAAAGTCATTCAACTCAAAAGATATGCGTTGGACCTTTAATTCGTCAAGAAATCATAACTGGACATTTTATCAAACACTTGGCCGGTGTGTAGTGTTAGTGTGAAACCATGTATTTTAGGGATGAAATCATGCAAGAAAATTCAATGTAAAACTATCCATCAATACTTAGTAAAACTCTCAAGCAATATATATCAAAACCCTTCATCCAATCCCACAATGTTTCTTAGATTCATAGCTCAAAACATGCTAAAATAGTCAAAATTTCATGAAACCCCAACATAGTTCATAGTCTAATTTATAATAAGTAAAACCCACAAGTAAATCAACTTGTAATCATGTAATTTAGGTAAAAAATAATTTTGGGCACCAAGGATAAAAGGACCCATTGATTGAAACCCACATACCTTAGCTTTGGAGAATTTCTTGATGAAGATTTGAATGGAGACTTGAAGCTTGGATGAATTTGTTAAGATCCGAAAGAGATTAGGACACTTGAATTTTGAGAGAAATATTAGCCTTAGGGTTTGAGAGAGTATTAGATAATGTCTTGTATGATATGAAGGAGAAATATGGCTAAATATAGGTATTTTTACGCATAGGAGGGCTTAGGCCCAAAATCTAAAAGCCTTGGACCGAGATAAAATCACTGGCAACAAAATACATAGGTCTATATCTTATCTACGATGCGAACCTATAGCTAAGACAAATTTACACTGGTCCGCAATGGAGGGGCAGCGCGGTACCATCGCCGAAGGACATTGGATAAAGGATTTTTAAAAAATTGAAATTAAGATTTGGTTGCTCTAAAATCAGGGTTAGATCCATTTTCCACTCAAATTTTCCCCCCGATAAAGAATATGAAGTTGGATTTTTTATATCACGCACAAATTTTGAGATATATGAAAATTATGATTCTGGGTACTTTTGAGGCACATTTTCAGGCACTTTTTAGGTTCGTTTCAATATCTCCCCCTTGGGAACATTCGTCCCCGAATGTATGAGAGACGTAAACATGACAATTTCAACCCACATAAGGACGTAACAATGCACTTAAACATCATTTTAAAAATATGAACATAAGTGTAAAATAATTATGATCTTGTAAATTTAAATATGAATGTATGCAATGACATGAGGGCTGAACTTAAGACTTGAGATCATATAAAGGACTTAGAATTAGTACCTTAGATCTGAGTAGAATGGAAGAGGTAAGGATATCACTTTTGCATATCCGCTTCGGCCTCCATGTAGCACTTTCGACTTGTTGATTCCTCCAAAGGACCTTAATGAAAGCCACATCCTTGTTCCTAAACAGCTTTACTTGTCTATCAAAAATCTGAACCAGAACCTCTTCATAGGTCAAGTTGTCTTTAACAACACCCACATCATCAAGAGGCATAATAGCATTAGGGCCTCCCACACATTTCCTCAACATGGATACATGAAAGACCGGATGAGCCAAATTCATCTCACTAGGCAATTTCAACTCATAAGGTACCTTGAAAATCCTCCTTATTACCCTATAAGGACCCACATATCTTTGACCGAACTTGCCTTTCTTATGAAAATGAACCACACCCTTCATGGGTGATACCTTTAAGTAGACCCAATTACCAACTTTGAATTCAAGATCTATTCTCCTCACATCGGTGTAGGACTTTTGACGACTTTGGACTGTCTTCAACCTTTCTCTAATCATCCTAACCTTCTCAAGAGACTCCATAACGAGATCTAGTCCCAGGAAAGCCACCTTTCCATCCTCAATCCACCCAACTGATGATTTGTAATATCTGCTATAGAGAGCCTCAAAAGAAGCCATATCGATGCTAGAATGATAACTATTATTATAAGCAAACTCAATCAATGGAAGATGATCATCCCAAATAACCTTAAACTCCAATATCCAAGCCCTAAGCATATCCTCAAGTTTTTGGATAGTTCTTTTGGCCTGGCCATCCGTTTGAGGGTGAAAGGTTATACTAAGTTTAACTCTTGTACCAAGACCCCTTTGAAAGGACCTCCAAAAATGTGAAGTAAATTGAGCACCACGATCTGATATAATAGACAAAGGAACCCGAGAAAACCTCACCAAGTCATGAATGTACAACCTAGCATAATATTCAACCCTATAGGTGGTCTTAACCAGTAGAAAATGAGCCAATTTCATCATCCTTTCCACCACAACCCAAATAGAATCAAAACCCTTTCTAGTCTTGGGTAACCCAACCATAAAATCCATATTAATCTCTTCCCACTTCCAAGTAAGAATCTCTATGTCTTGGGCTAGGCCACCCGGCCTTTGGTGCTTGGCTTTGACTTGTTGGCAACAATGACAACCGCATTCAAATTTGGCAATGTCCTTCTTCATACCTCCATACCAATACACCTCTCTCAAATCTCTATACATCTTAGTAGAACGGGGGTGAATAAAATAGGAAGAACCGTGAGCCTTATCAAGAATCTTTTCTCTCAAGCCATCCACAATAGGCATACATAATCTTCCTTGTTATCTAAGGACACCAGCTCCCCCTTGGGAGAAAACCTCTACCTTACCACCCATCAAAAATGCCTTCAATTCTAATAAAGCGGGGCCAAGATCTTGCTATGCTTTTAGCTCCTCAACCAATGAAGACCTAGAGCCATCAACTACTACAACACCACTATAATCCACCTCTTCCAACCTAACCCCAATCTAGCCAACTGATGGATCTCCCTAGCCACCTATTTGCCACCATCATCAATATGTGCTAGGTTACCCATAGACACCCTATTCAAAGCATCTGCCACCATATTAGCCTTACCGGGATGATAATACACACTCATATCATAATCCTTAAGAAGTTCTAACCAAATTCTTTGTCTCAAGTTGAGATCTTTTTGAGTGAAGACATACTGGAGACTCTTATGATTGATGAACATATCAACATGCACCCCATATAAATAATGATGCTAAATTTTCAAAGCAAAAACCACGACGACTAATGCAAGATCATAGGTAGGATAATTCTTCTCATGTACTTTGAGTTGTCTAGAAGCATAGGCTATACCTTACCATTTTGCATCAACACACAACCCAAGCCAACCCTTAAAGCATCACAATACACCACAAACCCTTCTAGCCCTTCTGGTAGTGACAATATAGGAGTGGACACAAGCTTATCTTTCAATGTTTGAAAACGCTTTTCACACTCATCTGTCCACACAAATTTGGCTTTCTTTCAGTCAACTTGGTCATAGGAGAAGCAATAGAAGAGAACCCATTCACAAACCTCCGATAGTAACCTGCTAAGCCCAAGAAGCTCCTAATATCCGACAGGGTCAATAGTCTAGGCCACTTTCTAATCATATCCTATCTTTTTAGGATCCATCTTAATACTATACCCTGACACCACATGACCAAGAAAGGCAACCTCTTTTAACCATAATTCACATTTTTTATACTTGGCATACAACTTCTCTTCCCTCAATCTTTATAGCACTACTATCAAATAACCCATATGCTCCTCCTCACTTTGTGAATAGATTAAGATATCATCAATTAAGACCATAACAAATGAATCAAGGTAGGGTTTGAAGACCCTATTCATAAGTTCCATGAAGATAGTCGGTGCATTGGTCAACCCAAAAGACATCACAACAAACTCATAATGCCTAAACCTAGTCCAGAATGTCGTCTTGGGAATATCACACTCCCTCACCTTCACTTGATGGTACCCGGACCGAAGATCAATCTTAGAGAAGTGACTAGCCCCTTGCTATTGGTCAAATAAATCATCAGTCCTTGGAAGAGGATACTTATTCTTTATGGTGACCCTATGGAATGGTCGGTAATCAATACACATTCTAAGAAATCCATCCTTCTTCTTCACAAACAATATCAGTGCACCCCAAGGTGATTGGGTAGGCCTAATAAAACCCTTCTCTAACAAATCCCTAAATTGCTCCTACAACTCCTTTAACTCTACTGGGGCCATACGGTAAGGGGGAACAGAAATGGGTTGAGTATCAGGAAAGTATCGGGAAGGAGGTCTATGCCAAAATCCATTTCCCTTTCAGGAGGAACACTGGGAAGGTCAATTAGGAAGATATCTAAGAACTCATTTACCACTGGAACCGACTCAATAGGAATGGTCTTGGACTCCACATCCCTAACCCTTACAGGATGATAAACATACCCCTTAGAGATTAACTTATGGGCTTTAATGCAAGAGATAAATCTACCCTTGACCAGTACATCATGACTCTCCCACTCAAGAACGGGTTCATTTGGGAATTGAAATTTGACCCTACAGGTTCTACAATCAATAGAGGCACAGTACGCATGCAACTAATCTATCCCAAAAATAATGTCAAAATCTAACATGTCTAACTCAACAAAGTCACATGGCAACAATTTTTGCAAAATGCAAACGGCATAATTTTTTAGACTTTACAAGCAACAACAGATGCACCAACAGGAGTAGACACCTCATATGGCTCACACAACAATTTGGGCTCAACATGGAACTTTTTGGAAACAAAGGGGGTAACAAAAGAAAGTGTGGCACCCGGATCAACCAATGCATACACATCAAAATCAAAGACTTTTAATATACCGGTGATGACATCGTGAACCTCCTTAACCCCTTGCCTCCCTTGGAGAGCATAGAACTAATTGTGCCTTGGGGCACCACCTTGTTGACCAACTCTTCTCAAAGGAACCACATTCGCACCTTGTGAACGAACCTCCTATTACAGTTACGAGGACAATTAATTTTTTTGTGACCTACTTCCCCACATCCATAACATGCATTAGTATCTCTCAAGCATGGGCCTCTATGACCCCTACCATATATTGGACACATATCGTTAGAAACCACACCACCAACACCTTGGGCCCTTGGGATGTCATTAGCCAACCCCTATTAGAAGCATGAGAAAACCCTTGGCCTTGATGAAATCGGCCACCCTTTCGACTTTGGAACTTTCCTTCAAAACAAGACCTCTTGGCCTCATTACTCCTCCTCTTCCTCAACTTTTCCTTCTCCATTTGTTTTGCATAGGTCATCAAATGGGACAAATCCATTCATTAATCAACATAGCGGATCGACATTCCTCACTCACCAAATCGGATACACCCATCATGAACTTGTTCATTCTAGACCTTGGGTCGACAACCAAGTGGGGCACATATTTAGAGAGTTGATTGAACTTGAGGGCATACTCTCTCACACTCATAGACCCTTGTTTCAAATTCATAAACTCCACCATCTTGGCCTCTCGAAGCTCAAGAGGGAAGAACCGATTAAGCAAAACTGGCTTGAATTTCTCCCAAAATACCACATTATTGATTACCTTCTCCTTCTTACATTTATTAAACCATATTTATGCTACCCTTTTGAGTTAGTAGGCCGCCAACTCCGCTTTCTCTTCCGATCATATACCCATCATAGCCAATACCTTATAGACCTCATCAATAAACTCTTGAGAGTCTTCATCTACCTTAGAACCCATAGAATTCTGGTGGGTTCACCCTCATGAAGTCCCTCACCCTAGATTCGGGGTTAGGAGCATTAGGGGCTTGGGCCTCTTGATTGACTTGATTAGCCAGAACTTATGCAAACAAGGTGAGAGTATCCTGGAGTTCACCATGAGCTGGTTGTTCCTCGGGAGTGCGAGCTCTTCTTCCTCTTGTGTTAGGCATGATCTAAATATGACAAAGAATATTCGTTAGAGGGAAAACTCACCTAACAACTATAGCATGACATATATCAAGAAGAAGGGGAGTATTTCCTAAAATGTCTCATAGCCTCTTACTCATAATTGTGGTACACGACACAACTATGAATATGACTCTTATTGATGTGGTGTGTTAGATGCCGAGGACCATTAACAACCTAGTGCTCTGATCCTAAGTTTTTCACGACCCAAGCCTAGGGCCTAGACATGACATGGTGAATGGGGAACCCGAAGGGACCCCAAACAAGCCTCTTAACATATCATTACACATTATTGGTCGCAAAAGCAATTGAAAAACATAATTAGATCAGAAACAAGGCCAAAGGTGCTAAAGGGAAACTTTCATAACATAAACATCAAAATAAGATAGTCAACACTCAATACATAATATATCGAACAATACCTCTAAAACTTAGATAGCAGCGGGGCCAAGACAAACAACCGGGCTCACCCTTATAGTCAATACATATATAAAAGAAAGATAGTCTTAGTACACAACATGAGAACACAGATAGTGTGCCCGGAAAGGATGATTCACCAACTAGCTTGAGAGAAATCGTACTCGCCATGTGGAGGAAGATACTCAATTGGGGCTCTGGTTCCTATATGGTGACATCATGTAGGAATAGAGTAAACATTAGTACATTTGAATCTACTAAGTATGTTGGATGCAATGCAACAAGAGATAAGCAACATAATCGAAATGCATAACATAGGTATTGAATAAGCATGTAACAATATGACATGCATGGAAGATGCTTGAAGTAAATCATGCTTACATAGAACATAATACATATGAAAGAAGAGACCATCATTATAGGATTCATAGTCTATTGAGGTACCAACCCCTCAATTGGTTGGTGGATAGTCTCACCCTACCACCCATGGTGATTGAAGTACCAACCCCTCATTGATTATCAAGGTACAAATCCCTTGACATGGTTGGTGGATCGTCTCACCCTACCACCCATGGTGATTGAGATACCAACCCTTTAACCCGATTATCAAGGTACAAACCCCTCGACATAGTTACCCAGGCTCACAAACCCCCGTGGGGCATGGTCAATTCCTAACACAATATCATATGTATATATTTCTTTCATCATCATAAAGTCATTCAACTCATAAGACACGCAATGGACCTTTAATTTCTCAAGAAATCATGACCAGATATTTTATTAAACACTGGGTGGGTGTGTAGTGCTAGTGTAAAATCATGCAATTAAGGGATGAAATCATGACAGAAAATTCAATGTAAAACCATTCATCAATACTTGGTAACACTCTCAAACAATATAGATCAAAACCCTTCATTAAATCCCACAATGGATCTTAGATTCATAGCTTAAAACATGCTAAAATAGTCACAATTTCATGAAACCCCAACATAGTTCGTATCTAATTCATAATAAGTAAGACCCATAAGTAAATCAACTTGAAATCATGTAATTTAGATAAAAAGAATGCTTAGGAAGTAAGGGTGAAAGGACCCATTGGTTGAAACCCATGTACTTAGCTTTGGAGAATTTCTTGATGAAGATTTGAATGGAGACTTGAAGCTTGGATGAATTCCTTAAGATCCAGAAGAGATTTGGACAATTGAATTTTGAGAGAAATATTAGTCTAAAAGTTTGAGAGTGCATTGGGTTCGCCTTGTATGATATCAAGGAGAAATATGGCTAAGTATAGGTATTTTTACGCATGGGAGGGCTTAGACCTAAGACCCAAAAGCCTCAGACTGAGATATAATCATTGGCAAAAAATACACAGGTCTGCATCTTATCTGCGATGCAAACCTATTCAGAGGCAAATTTTACACTGGTTCGCGATGGAGGCGCATCGCGGTACCATCACGGATAGACACTACATAAGGGATTTTTGGAAAATTAAAATTGCAATTTGGTTGCTCTAAAATTGGGGTTAGACCTATTTCCCACTCAATTTTCCCCCTGATCAAGAATATGAAGTCGTATTTTTGATATCACGCACAAATTTGAGATATATGGAAATTACGGTTCCGGGCACTTCTAAGGCAATTTTTTGGGCACTTTTTGGGGTCATTTCATCATTTTTGTTTATGCTTGTTTGCAGATATTATGGCCCCCAAGAGTGGAAAAGCGGCAATCAAAGCCTTTAGAAGAAAGCTTATTGATGAATCTTCACATAACGAATAACCAGAGGCATAGGGGCCTCAAACTAGGGCAGCTGCATGACCTGCTCAGACATCGGTGCAAGTAGATAGTACCTCCCATTCTGATGAGAAGGGAAGTCAGGATGGGTCTGAGCAAAGTTCACCATAGATGACTCCCACACACACAGAGTCGACTTCCATGGAAGATTCTATCATGACCGAAGCCTAGGGCCTAGACGTGACATGGCGCATAGGGAACCCGAAGGGATCCCAAGCAAGCCTCTTAACATATCATCACATATCCTTGGTCACGGAAGCAAGTAAATGACATAAATGATAGAAATGAGGGCAAGGGACTAAGGGGAAACTTTCATATCATAGACATCAAGAAACAAGAGAGTCAAGGCTCATAGCATAGATACATAATATGTCCAATAACACCTCTACTACATAGATAATAGCGGGCGACAAGACAAGCAACTGGGCTCACCCTCATATTCAAAGTATACAATAAATAAAGAGAGTAGCAATACATAGCATATGAAACATAGACCAATGTCCTCGGAATGGAGGACTCACCCACAAGCTTTAGAGATATCGTACTAGCCATGTGAAGAAGAAGGATGATCAAACAATGTCGGTTCCTACATGGTGACATCATAGAGTATGCGTTAATACGCTTGAATGTACTAAGTATGTAGGATGCAATGCAACAAGAGATAAGCAACATAATCGAAATGCTTAACATAGGCAATGAATAACTTTGTAGCAATATGGCATGCATGGAAGATGCATGAAGTAAATCATGCTTAAATAGAACATAATATATGTGCAAGAAGATACCATCATTATAGGATTCATAGTTTATTGAGGTACAAACCCCTCAATTGGTTGGTGGATCGTCTCACCCTACCACCCATGGTGATTGAGGTACCAACCATTTAATTGGTTGTCAAGGTACAAATCCCTCGATATGGTTGGTGGATCATCTCACCCTACCACCCATGGTGATTGAGGTACCAACCCTTCAACTCAATTATCAAGGTACAAACCCCTCGACATGGTTAACTGGGCTCACAACCCCTCGAGTTGGGCATGGTCAATTCCCAACATGATATAGGAGAATATCATACACATATATTCCTTTCATCATCATAAAGTTATTCAACTTATAAGACATGCATTGGACCTTCAATTCCTCAAGAAATTATAATCGGACATTTTATCAAACACTTGGCAAGTGCGTAGTGTTAGTGTAAAACCATGCAATTTAGGGATGAAATCATGCAAGGAAATGGACCTTCAATTCCTCAAGAAATTATAATCGGACATTTTATCAAACACTTGGCAAGTGCGTAGTGTTAGTGTAAAACCATGCAATTTAGGGATGAAATCATGCAAGAAAATTCAATGTAACACCATCCATCAATATTTGGTAACATCCTCAAGCAATATACATCAAAACCCTTCATCAAATCGCATAATGGATCTTAGACTCATAGCTCAAAACACGCTAAACCAGTCACAATTTCACGAAATCCCAACATAGTTCATAGTCTAATTCATAATAAGTAAGACCCATAAATAAATCAATTTATGTAGTTTAGGTAAAAAGAAAGCTTGGGCACCAATAGTAAAGGGACCCATTTTAGCTTTGGAGAATTTCTTGATGAAGATTCAGATGGAGACTTGAAGCTTGGATGAATTCCTTAGATCTGGAAGAGATTTGGACAATTGAGTTTTGAGAAAAATATTAGTCTAAGGGTTTGAGAGAGTATTAGGGAATATCTTGTATGATATGAAGGAGAAATATGGCTAAGTATAGATATTTTTACGCATGGGAGGGCTTAGGCCCAAGATCCAAAAGCCTTGGACCGAGATAAAATCACTGGCAACAAAATACACAGGTCTGCATCTTGTTTGCGATATGGACCTATCCCAGAGGCAAATTTTACACTGGTTCAGGATGGAGGCGCATTGTGGTACCATCTTGGACATACATTAGATAAGGGATTCTTAGAAAATTGAAATTGGGATTCGGTTGCTCTAAAATCGGGGTTAGACCCATGTCCCACTCAATTTTTTCCCTGATCAAAAATATGAAGTCAAATTTTCAATAGAGATATATAGAAATTATGATTTCAAGCACCTTTGAGCACATTGTCGGGTACTTTTAGGGGTCATTTCATAACTTTTGTTTATGCTTGTTTGCAGATATTACTTCCCCTAATAGTAGAAAAGCAGCAATCAAAGCCCTTAGAAGAAAGCTTATTGATCATTCTTCAAATAACGAACAACCAGAGACATATGGGCCTCAAACTAGGGTAGCTGCATGGCCTGCTCAAACGTCGGTGCAAGTAGATAGTACCTTATAGTCTGATGAGGAGGGAAGTCGGGATGAGTCTGAGCGAAGTTAACCACAGATGACTCCTACACATATGGAGTTGAGTTCCAAGGAAGATTCTATCATGACCCAAGCGTAGGGCCTTGATGTGCCATGGCACTTGGGGAATCCGAAAGGACCCCAAGCAAGCCTCTTAATATATCACCACACATCCTTGGTCGTGGAAGGAAGTAAATGACATAAATGATCAGAAATGAGGGCAAGGGACTAAGGGAAAACTTTCATATAATAAACATCAAGAAATAGGAGAGTCAAGGTTCATCGCATAGATACACTATACGTCCAACAACACCTCTACTACATATATAATAGCGGGAGCCAAGACAAGCAACCGAGCTCACCCTTATATTAAAAGTATACAATAAAGAAAGAGACTAGCAATACATAGCATAAGAAACATAGACCGATGTCCCAAAATGAAGAAGTCACCCACTAGCTTGAGGGATATCGTACTAGCCAGTGGAGGAGAAGGATGATCAAACAGTGCTTTTGTTCATACATAGTAACACCATCTAGGCATAGAGTATGTGTTAGTACATTTGAATGTACTAAATATATAGGATGCAATACAATAAGAGATAGGTATCATGGTCAAAATATATAGAGATAAGCAATGGATAGCATGATAGCAATATGACATGTATGATCAATACTTAAGTAAAACATGTTTACATAGAACATAATACTTGTGTAATAAGAGACCATTATCATATTGGTAGATCATCGCTCCCTACCAACCTTAGTGCTTGACATACCAACCCCATCAATTGGTTGGTGGAAAGATCGTCGCACCTTACCACCCTTGGTGACCGAGGTACAAATCACCCGACATGGTTATTAAGATACACCCCCAACATGGTTAGTGGATCGTTGCACCCTACCACCCTTGGGTGATCGAGGTACAAACCCCCTAATATGTTTATCAAGGTACAAATCCCTCGACATGGTTATTAAGGTACAAACCCCCCGACATGGTTACCCGGTGAGCAACCCCCGAGTAGGGCATGGTCATATTCCAACACTGTATAGGAGAAATTCATATATATACATTCATTTCATCATCATATAGCCATTCAACTCATAGGATATGCATTGGGACTTCAATTCCTCCGTAAAACCATAACTGGACATTTTATCAAATATGGGTATGTAGTGCTAGTGTAAAATCATGCAATTCAGGGATGAAATCATGCAAGGAAATCTAATGTAAAACCATCAATCAATTCTTGGTAACACCCTCAAGCAATATACATTAAAATTATTCATCAAATCTCACGATAGATCTTAGATTCATAGCTCAAAACATGGTAAAACAATCACAATTCCACAAACCTCAATATAGTGTGCATTGAATTTCATAATACATAAGACCCATGAGTAAATCAACTTTAAATTATGTAATTTTACGTAAAAGGAAGCTTCGATATCATGGGTGAAAGGAATCCATTAAAGAAACCTACATACCTTAGCTTTGGCGAATAACTTCATGAAGATTAGAGATGGAGACTTGAAGCTTGAATGAGAACCTTAAGATCCAGATGAGTTTTGATACTTGAAATTAGGAGATGAAAAATTGTCTAAGTGTTTGAGAGAGTATTTGGGAATGTTTTGATAATATGAGGGTGAAATATGGCTAAGTATAAGTATTTTCACGTTTGGGAATTCTTAGGCCCAAGACCAAAAAGTCTTAGACCAAACAAGAAAAACAACCCACAAAATGAACTGAGGCACGTTCTTGGCGCATCGCGCCTTGGCCGCAAAAACCTCACTGGAAATTGATTTTTGGGAAAATGAAATTGCGATTTGTTTGCTCTAAAATTGGGGTTAGACCTATTTCCCACTCAATTTGACCTCCTAAACAAGAATATGAAGTCAAATTTTTGATATCATGCACGAATTTTGAGATCTACAAAAATTACAATTTTGGGCACTTTCGAGGCATGATCAAGAATATGAAATTAGATTTTTGATATCACGCACGAATTTGAGATATATGAAAATGATGATTCCAGACACTTTCGAGGCACATTTTCAGGCACTTTTTGGGGTCGTTTCAATATCTTTCCCTTGGGAACATTCATCCCCGAACGTTAAAGAAATGAATATAAGAGATATAAACATGACAATTTCAGCCCACATAAGGATGAAACAATGCACTTGGACATCATTTCAAAAATCTCAACATAAAAGTAAAATAGTCATGAACTTGTCAATTTAAACATGAATGTATGCAAATACCATGGATTGAACTTAGACTTGAAATCACATAGTGGACTTACATTGATAACTTAGGCTTGAGTGGAATGAAAAAGATAAGGATATCACTTTTTCATGTCAGCTTTGGCCTCCCAAGTAGACCTTTCAACTTGTTGATTCCTCCAAAGGACCTTAACGGAAGCCACATCCTTGTTCCTCAATCTCTTCACTTGTCTATCCAAAATTTAAACCAGAACCCCTTCATAGGTCAAATTGTCTTCAATAACAACCACAACATCAAGGGGCAAAATAGCATTAGGGTCTCCTACACATTTCCTCAACATGGATACATGAAAGATCGGATGAACCAAATCCATCTCACTAGGAAATTCCAACTCATAAGCTACTTTCCCATTCCTCCTCATCACCTTATAAGGACCCAAATATCTAGGACTCAACTTGTCCTTCTTACCAAAATGAATTATATCCTTCATGGGTGACACCTTCAAATAAACCCAATCACCAACTTTGAATTTAAGATCCCTTCTCCTCACATCTGCATAGGACTTTTGGTGACTTTGGGCCCTATTTAATCTCTCCCTAATCATCCTATCCTTCTCAAAAGCCTCCATAACTAGATCTAGTCCAAATATAGCCACCTCACCAACTTTATAACACCCAATCGGTGATCTACATCGTCTACTATAGAGAGTCTAAAAAGGAGCCATACCGATCCTAGAATGATAGCTATTGTTGTAGGCAAACTTAATCAATGGAAGATGATCATCCCAATAACCCTTAAGCTTCAACACACAAGCTCTAAGCATATCCTCAAGGGTTTGGATAGTCCTTTCGGCTTGGCCATCTGTTTGAGGGTGGAAGACCATACTAAGCTTAACCCTTGTACCAAGACCCCTTTGGAAAGACTTTCAAAAATATGAAGTAAATTGAGCTCCACGATTCGATATGATGGATAAAGGAACCCCATGCAATCTCACCAAGTCATGGATGTACAACCTAGCATAATCTTTAGCCTCATATGTGGTCTTAACCAGTAGAAAGTGAGCCTATATCGTCATCTTATCAACCAGAACCCAAATGGAATCAAAAGCCTTTCTAGTCTTGGGAAACCAAACTACAAAGTCCATATTAATCTCCTTCCACATCTAAGTAGGAACCTCTATGTCTTAGGTTAGGCCACTCGACCTTTGATGTTCGGCTTTGACTTGTGGGAAACTATGGCAACTGGACACAAATTTGGCAATGTCTTTCTTTATACCTCCCCACCAAATACACCTCTCTCAATTCTCTATATATTTTAGTAGAATTGGGGTGAGTAGGATAGGAAGAACCATGAGCCTCATCAAGAATCCTCTCTCTCAAGCCATCAACATAAGGCACACACAACCTACCTTGGTATTTAAGGGTACCATCTCCCCCTTGGGAGAAAACCTCCACCTTCCCATCACTAACTAAGACCTTCAATTCTAATAAGGAGGGATCAAGGTCTTGCTTAGCTTTCACCTCCTCAACCAATGAAGATTTAGAACCATCAACAACAACAACATTACCATTATCGACCTCTTCTAACCTAACTCCTAATCTAGCTAACCGATGGACCTCCCTAGCCATCTCTTTATCACCACCATCAACATGAGCTAGGCTACCCATAGACACCCCACTCAAAACATCGGCCACCACATTAGCCTTACCTGGAAGATAATGCATACTCATATCATAGTCCTTAGGAAGTTCTAACAATCTCCTTTGCCTTAAGTTAAGATCTTTTTTAGTGAAGACATATTGGAGACTCTTATGATCTGTGAACACATCAATATGCACCCTATACAAATAATGATGCCAAATCTTTAATGCAAAAACCACGGCGGCCAACTCAAGATCATGAGTAGGATAATTATTTTCATACAATTTGAGTTGCCTAGAAGCATAGGCTATTACCTTACCATTTTGCATTAGAACAAAATCCAAACCAACTCTAGAAGCATCACAATACACAACAAATCCTTCTAGCCCTTCTGGTAGTGACAAAATAGGAGCAAACATAAGCTTATCTTTCAATCTTTGGAAGCTCCTCTCACACTCATCGGTCCACACAAACTTAGCCTTCTTTTGAGTCAATTTAGTCATGGGAGAAGCAATAGAAGAGAACCCATTCACGAACCTCCAATAGTAACCCACTAAGCCTAAGAAGCTCCTAATATCTAACGGAGTCAATGGTCTAGGCCAATTTCTAATCACATCTTTTCTTTAGGATCCACCTTAATACCATCCCCGACACCACATGACCTAGAAAGGAAACTTCTTTCAACTAAAATTCGCACTTCTCATATTTAGCATACAATTTCTCTTCCCTTAATCTTTGCAACACTACTCTCAAATGAGC